>CAUYPK010134128.1:0-34355 GCA_963574355.1 Loris lydekkerianus | reverse complement strand
GGGGTACCATGCACTGCTTTTATGTACAATTGGAAATATTTTCATCACACTGGTTAACATAGCCTTTCTGGCTTTTACTTAGTTATTGTGTTAAAACATTTATATTCTATATTTAGTAAGTTTCACATGTACCCTTGTAAGTATATGTACACCATGAAATATTATGCAACCTTAAAGAAAGATGGAGACTTTACTGCCTTTGATTTTTAACTGCAAGTGTGAGGTTGGTGAAGAAAACAATAACTAGTAGTATACTTTCATGCCGCTGCAAATGTCAGTTCAAGAAAAGATGAAAAAAGTTACTTGACGCTCTGATTATTCCAGCACATCTGGTTTCTGCTGTGTGGTGTGCACATACGATTAGATCTTCCATGGTTAGCTGGTGGTAAACAAATGCAAGTCAATCTTCATATTTCCAACTAAATCTTTAATTCAATGGGTTACTGTTTCATGAGAAGGTGGCAGTGCCGTGAATTCATTTATAACTTTTCATCCAGCAGGCCTTCAGCAATTGCACTGTCCAAGGCTTTATAAGTTCTCAGTTGCTGTGTGTACTTCTCCATCCAATGCAATACCACAACTTTCCCTGTAAGATACCTCGGACCTTTTTCATTTCTGGTTCAAAAAGCTTTAGCAAACAATTTTTGGTTTTCAAAATGTTCAATTTCTTTTTCTTTAAATTCTGATTGACTAGTCTCAGATTGAGGTCGCAACTTAACTTGCACCAAGATAGTATTCAAAAATGTTCTGTTGCCCAAGACATAATAAACTATTACCATCTGTAAAGCTGAGGGAAGATAGCTTTCATCATATTTTCATTTCCTTTTTTATATTTTTCCCCTCAGTTTCTTCGGTGTAGATTTTCTCTATTCTATAAGAAATTCTATTTTCTTCATTCTATCTGGCTCTCTGATATGCCAGTTTTATCTTTTACAGCATTTTGTACAGGTGGTGCAGCTATGGATTTAGTAAGCAAGTCCTCTAATTTCCTTTTTTTGTTTTGAATTGTGGTAAAATAAAACATAAAATTTACCATTTTCACTATTTGTAAGCTCTTGCTTTCGTGAGATTAAGTACATTCACACTGTTGTACAACCATCACCAACTTCAATCTCCAAAACTTTTTTCTTCTTGCAAAACTGAAACTCTGTGTCTGTTAAACAATAACTTCTCGCTCACACTCCCCCCAGCTGCCAGCAGCCACCCTCCTACTTTCTGGCTCTATGAATTTGGCTACTCAAGGTACCTCACATAGGTAGAATCATATAGTAGTTGTCCTTCAGCGACTACTTTATTTTACTTAGCTTAATGTTCTCAGGTTCATTCATGTTATGATAATCATATTCCATTGTATGTATGTACTGCATTGTCTATTCACCTGTTGCTGGACACTGGGAGTGCCTCCCCACTTTTGGAATATGGGGGTATAAATAAATCTTAGAGCGCCTACTTTTAATTCTTCTGGGCATTTACCCAGAAGTGGAATTGTAGATCAAATAGTACTTTTACTTTTAGTCTTTTGAGGAGTCATCATACCGTTTTCCATAACAGTTACAACATTTTACATTCCTGGCAGCAGTGCATGGGTATCTAATGTCTTCACATCGCCACCAATGCTTGCTATTTTCCAGGTTCTTTTTTTTTTTTTTTTAATTTTTTTGAGACAGAGTCTCATTTTGTCACCCTCAGTAGAGTGCTATGGCGTCACAGCTCACAGCAACCTCAATCTATTCAGTTTAAGCGATTCCCTTGCCTCAGCCTCCCCAGTAGCTGGGACTACAGGCGCCCACCACAATGCCTGGCTATTTTTTGTCATTGCTGTTTAGCAGGCCCAGGCCAGGCTCAAAGCCACCAGCCTTGGTGTATGTGGCTGGTGCCCTACTCACTGAGGTACGGGCGGTGAGCCCCAGGTTCATTTTTTTAATAGTAGTCATCCTAATGTGTATGAGGTAGTATCTCATTGTGGTTTTGTTTGTGATGATTGGTTATATTGAGCATCTTTTCAAGTGCTTTTTGATCTATCAACTTTGGAGGAATGTCTATTCAGTTTCTTTGCATTGAATAGACATTGAACTTGACAATTTTCAATTGACAATAAAAAATTGTCATTTTAAATTGGATTATTTTATTATTATTAATTTTCCTTTTTAAAGCCAATGAGCAATTATTAACACTTTTACATGAAGTTTAAACCTGTAAAGAAACTTTCAAAACCAATTTTATATGCTCCTATAAAATACAACAACAAAGAATCCTTATTGTGTCTGCATAAGTATGGGAAAATTTTTGAATTTCAAAATAATGATGTATTAGATGATAAAGAATAAAATGGTTTTAGAGATTATAACAGATATAACAAAAAATAGTAAGACCACAGTAGTTCAGAGATGAAATTGTGTTAATTTCTGAAAATGCACACTTACATGCTCTAACCCAGGTACGTTAGAGAATTTTCGAAAACATAAAAATGCAAGGGCAAATTCTGTTAGTTATCAGAGCAACCATGAAGCCCCTCAGAACACCAATGTGCACTCCTGAGATAATGACAGTGAAAAAGATAGCATTATTATAAAACTAGTTTTGACCTCCTAGACCCAATAAGAGTATCTTAGTGACCTTCAGGTTCCCTGGAACACATCTTGAGAACCCCTTTTATAGGTTTTATCTACCTAGAAATAGAATTTTTCTATTCTGTTATGTTATGTTATGTCCCTCTTCAGCTTTACTATTAAGTAGATAATGTTAATTTTTTCTCGAAAATAGTTTTATCAATTTATACTCCCAAGGTTAGCATAATAGAGTGAATATTTCTCCACATCTTTTAATGTTCTTTTGTGTTATTTTGGGTCCTCTTAGAAGTAGATGTCAAGGTAGACTATAAATTCAAGATATATTGGATAAACATCTGTAAAACATAATGGAGAAGGCATGGAGAGCCATTGTACCATGATGCAGGTCTGGCACCTCTGAAGGAGAGTGGGGAGGAAGGAGGATTATGTAAGAAAGTCTCAGATCTCTGCACCCTTCAGCAAGACTATTGGGTAATTCTTGAGCCAGTGATGGGTCAAGAGTTCTTCATGTCACAGGATGGAGCTTGCATCAGAGCACCCTGTGTGCTTAGCCACTGGCTGGCAGCCACATGGGAAACTTGGCCTGAGTGGATCCAGAGAATCAATGTTTGAAGTCATCTGTCATTCAGAGTCCTCACAGATGAGATCTGACGAATTCATGGCCTCTCTCCATTTTATCTACTGTTGGTCAACTTGAGGATCAGATTATATGATAGTGTCTGTTTGCATTTCCGATTTTATAAATTTCCTATGCATTTTCTTTTCCCAGATTTCTATTAGATTGCCTTTTCCCTTACAATTCATAAGGGCGGTGTGCATAAAAATGATTAATGCCATGTTTTATCACATATACTATAAATATTTTCTCTTATTTATCTTTAGGTTTTGCATATGGTATACTTTTTCATACAAATAATTTTAACTTCATCATAGACAAATCCATCAATTTGTATAACTTCTTACCCTTGTGAGTTGTTTGAAAAGTTTCCCTATTTTTCCTGCATCATATAAAATATTCTCTTAAATTTTCTTCTAATGTCTTACAGTTTTGTTTACATTTACATCTGTAATTCATTTGGATTTTTTTTTAGTATATACATACTATACACACACAAGTGGGAGTTTAAATCTGCTTTCTTCTAGCTGGATAGCCAATTATATGAGTAAAATAATTCTCTCTAAGTATTACTCTTTTTTCCATGGCATTAAAATCCCATCTTTATTTTGTTTAAGCTGAGTTTCCTAGAAGCACATAATTTTGATATTCTTTAGTACATTCACTTTGTACCTGGAAGAAAACAAAAGAATCAGATCATTCTGAGAAAACAAATGATACCAAGTCAATACTTGTATGAAGCTAAGTGCCAATTCACCAAAGATTAGTACAAGACTGCCAGAGGCTTGATATATGTCCTGTTTCTTTTTTCTTGTTTTGCACTTTTCGGCTGGGGCTGGGTTTGAACCTGCCACCTCCGGCATATGGGGCTGGTGCCCTACTCCCTCGAGCCACAGGCACCACCCCTGTCTCATTTTTATAGAAAAAGGAAAAAATTTGCCTCATAGTGGTGTCACGATGAAGATTTTCATGTTAAATTTGACTATCAGCTTTTCACAAAGAAAGGAAAGAATTGGAGCCAAATGTATAGAATGATGTAACTTCTCAGCTAATGAAAATGTTGGGGTATGGTCTACTTCAAAAATGTAAACATTCTAATTGTTTTATAAAAGATTAGATAGATAGAGTAATACATATAAAATTACCGCCTTATTGAAATGTGGGTCAGATCCTGGGTCTGTTATGTATTTGTTAGTCATACAACTTTATGACAATAATTTAGCTTTTCTGAAACTCACATTCTAATAGTCAATTGTTATAAATCCCAATTATAATGTTCATAAAACCTCCCTGTACTAAACCTTGTGATCATAAATGTATAAATTCTCACCATCAGACCATGTGATTCCACAATGCGTTAACTCTGTTACCACCTACGTCAGTATCAGTATGCAGAGGCAAGTCTGTGCTGACAGCGCTACCTATCCAAGCCAAGGACAGGATTAGTCTCTGTTTTCCCCAATCTTTCGGATACTACTGGGGAAGCAGTTGTCTCACCAGTACAGTGATCACTCTTGGAAGTAATGCATATTTAATTGACCTAGTATGAAGGCATAACACTTTCAAGGAAATCCCTGGGGACGGATTATTTTCCTAACAAGTACAGATCAAGTAATGGTGGTTTCTCAATGACTGGGAGACATTAGGCCAAACAAATACTTGGAAGCTGTGGTTTACAAGGGTGTGTGCAAATCTCAGCATAATAGATCTTAGCCTAGTTATCTGCAGATAACATGACTGTAAGTGTAATAGTTTTGTGGGTGAAAATGCAAAGATATATATCTTAGCAACAAATAGGAGCTTAGGGGAAAAATCAGGTTAAACCCTGAAATTGCATTACCCTAAACGCTAATGTCATTCCTAAAAAACCCTTTGGTACTTACTCTAAAAATGCACACAATTGCTGCCTGGAAGTTAAATGCAGGAACCTCTCTCTCATGTGCTCCTGGCGTGTTAGTGAACTAATGCCACAGCTTAGAAGCCTAAGTATCTTTGAATGGCTGAAAAAAATAGGGATTTCCAAGTATTAGAAAGGAGAGCTTAGCTCTTTGAAAGTGGTAATGACCATCATTTCAAACTTAATTACTTCCATGTTTTATTCACTGTCGAGTTTCAGTACAAACCTTACGGTAGTAAGTGGAGAATGAAATTCAGAATCAGGCTCTCAGACTCTCTTTTTAGGGCTGTATTCTTCTGGGGCCTAACAAAAAATGATATTTACATGTTGTATTAGAACAGTGCCATACATTGTCTCACAGGGATCATTTTTCATGACTATTCTTTTCGTTTTTGGTGTTCCTTACAAAATTTTGGGGGTAAAGATCATTTGTGTATGGAAACTCGACTTTGTTTATGTAGCTTCCTCAATTTTAGGTAGAGTAAATGTATGTTCCTGCCAATCATAACATTCTCTTCCCATCACTTAAATACTTTGCAATTTTCTATAAGCAGCTTCATATGTAGCTTTAGTTTGTGATTTAGCAAAATGTGCACATAGCAATTAGACCTGACAGGCCATATTTATATAATAAAGTGTTACTTAGCACTTACAATAATATCACAGAGTAGGAGAGAGGAGTGTTAAACTAACCTTTGAAAAAATGGGGTTGGCAAAATATTTGAGAATTTTATTGTTAATATGTTTGGCTGGTCCCATATTTGTAATAGAGGTTCCACTTGAACTCCTATTTTTCCTACAATTTAAGGAAAGCACAAAGAACTCCAGGCATTCTGGCCCCTGTTGGAATTCTATTGAGATAGGTCACTGAAGTCAGGACAGATCAGGGCTCTCTGTCTTGTACCATTCAGAGGACAGCACACAGAGATTAGTTAACATGTGTCCTCCTTTATTCCGTAGCTGCTTTCAATCATTACCTCTGTTTTTAACATGGAATTTTTTTTGGGGGGGAGAGGTTCTGGCTTTAGAAGACTGCCTGGGTGTAGAGAGTCATTCTTCTATATATTTATTAATCTCAGACTAGGGAGGAATTATGCTGGGCCCTGGAAGTCCCAGGTTGAGTGTGACATCCAGCGTGCCATCAGAAAATAGAAGAACCTTGAGGTTATGTGTTGTAACTAACATAAAAGAGGGGCCTCCTGTCTCTTTTCCTAGGGCTATGTATTTTTTCCTTAGTAAAAACACCCCTTCCTAAGGAAATACAATTCTGAGTCCCCCCAAACCTTAAAAAATAATGTTTCTGCTAAAGTATTTTTTAAAGGTTCTGCCAAAGAACTAATTACATCTTACAGTACTAAGTAAAGTTAAACTTCCCCCAAATTTTTATTGCATTGATGTCTTTGTAAAGTTTCTCTGTGTTAGTAGTAGTTTGTTAGCTCTGCACCACAGCTTTCTCAAAACTCTGGTCCGTATGTACTGTTTCTTTATTCTCTCTCTTTGTAGATTTTTCCTTTCTGGGGTAGCTTGATGCCTTCTATAGACATTAATCTGCTAATCTACTCACTGCTTCTTGTGGCTTCACTTTTGTAGCTGTACCCATTACCACAATTGTCAAAATAGAGGCCACCCAAGCCCTATAGCATGTCAAGCAACCATGACTATTTCCTTTTTGGTAGGGGGAAATGCTTCTATTTTAATAATTTTATCTTGGTCACATGTCTTGCTTGGTCACATATATGATGAAACCCACAGTAGATGACTCTCGAAAGATGGACTATTATGTACTAAAAATACTCCAGTAGATCAGGAATTAACCAGATCTAGGGAAGTTAATGCCTTAAGTTTACCAGCCATGATCAAAAAGTATACAAAAGCATAGCAAGCTAACAGAAAACCCTGATGTTATTTGGAAATAGTAAAATCTATACCAGATTTTCAGATGTATGATGACAGTATTACAATTTGGGAGAAGCCAGAGAAAAATGTACAGTTGAAGTAAAAATGAGGCAATAATTGGAATTTTTCACTTGGTTTCGTGGGCTGCCAATAGTCTGAATGGTGCACAACGAAATCTATAAAACATGTTGCCAAATCTCTGGTCAGTTAAAACTGCACCGTTTTATTCTTCTCTGGTATAAATGTCTTAATTTTGGCTATGTGATGTTATTTGTCTCATCTGGTTTCTTGGAGACTGATGGTCTCTTGTTAACTGTATTAATAAATAGAGGAGGTTGCAAAGATGCTGGGGGAAGCAATCCAGCAACAACACCCACTGAGGTCATCGCAGCGGTGATGACTTGTGACTGCAGGCCTCACCAGAGGTTTGAGAATAAGCAGTGCAGAGCTGCTTTAGGTAAAACCTAACCTGCAGTTTGGCTGGGAAGGAGAGGCGTGTGTCACAGTGGGAGGTGCTTTGGAATCACAGGGACCAGCATGGCCTTGTACAAATCCTGCCTATCCTCTCTGAGCCAGTGTCCTCCTCTTTAACATGAAATTCTCATGCCAAAGCTTCTGTACTTGTTAACACGTTTTCTCAGCTTTAAGATGCTCTCCCTTTTGCCCTGCATTTTAACATCTCTAAGATGGGGTATGATTTATAATATTCAATAGGAACCCACAGTAACTTTTCTTAATGCAGTTGTCGTGTGTGTGTGTGTGTGTGTGTGTGTGTGTGTGTATGTACTTCAAAAACACTGCCATCAAAACTGTAAAATGGGCTAAGGAAGCTCAGAAGAAAATCACAACTGTAGACAATTGTGGAACATTATTTAACCCTTAGAAACTAAATGATGATTGGGGGTGGGGGGAGTAAGGAGATAATGAATCAGATATATGTAGCGATATCTCCAAAGCTGAAGGAAAAGTCAGTTAACCGTATGTAATTGCAGCACAGACTTAAAAACTCAATACCAACTCTTTTGTGTGTTCCTTAAAAAAAAAAAAGCTACATCACCAATGCTGTTGATGCACAGAGGACTGTATATATTAAGAAACATGAGCAACAATAATTCTGAGTGGGAAAGTAATTCAGAAAACTCAGCCTGTGAACGTGTAGCACTTTTAGGAAACTTTAATCTATTTCACTTGTATTTCCCTTTGTATATGTACAGAAGGGTGATCTATAATTTTTTAAAAATTGCATAAGACTGAAAGAGCTTCCTACCTTTTGAAACAGGGTCTTGCTGTGTCACCCAGGCTAGAGTGCAGTGGCACCATCATAACTTACTGTAACCTCAAACTACTCCTGGATACAAGGGATCCTCCTGCCTCATGTAGGCTGGGACTACAGGTGCATACCACTAAACAGCTCAGTTTTAAATTTTTTGTAGAGAGTGGATTTCACTATGTTGCTCAGGCTTATCTTAAACTTCTAGCCTCAAGTGGTCCTCTTGCCTTGGCCTCCCAAAGTGCTGGGATTACAGGTGTGAGCCACTGCACTCAGCCTATTCTTTTGTCTTAAGGTCAAGTTGTCTTAGATCTGACAAATTGCAGTATATCAGTACAAATCTACCTGTAAAAGCTTGTTAGCCTACCACTAAAAGGTGGTGTTAGCAGACACTTGTACAATGACTCTTGGTTTTATAACCAAAAATGACTGAAAAATACACTTGTGGGACTTGTTCATTATCAGACATGCTTTGTAGCTTCTTCATAGGGTTAATGCAAAAATTATAAACAATTTATAGAAAGACACTAGTCTACTTTCTGGCATACAAAATTCTGTTTAGTAGTAATAAAAGGTATATTCGGTATACCTTTTATAGGTATAGTAATAAAAGGTATATTATGTACATGCCAGCAAGACAAAGTGACTTGGGGTAAACAAACTAATCACACTAATATGAATGAATCAAATTTAGTTGTGAGGGGGTAAAGTGACTTGCCTAAGCCAGATAGTTTGCTATGGTAGAACAAAGGCTGGAATTGAGTTCTCTGTCTCTATTTTTAAAAACATAAATTTTATTTTGTGTACTTTAATTATATGACATGACATGAGATACATATAGATAGTAAAAAGGTTACTATAATGAAGCAAATTAACATAGCCTCCATCTCACTTAGTTGCTCATTGTGTGTGTGTGTGTGTGTAGCAGGAACAACTAAGATCTACTTATTTTGCATGAATCTCACATTCAGTATAGTTTTATTATGTATAGTCTTCATGTTTAATTTGATTCCTAGTTTTGTGTTTTGTTTATCCTACATATCTACTACTTTTTATCCTAGGACCTACATCTTTCCATTTCCTCTCCACTCATTTCCCATCTTTTACCCTGATACTACTATTACAATCTATCTTTCTATATTTGATTTTTTTTTTTTTAGATTCCACGAGTCGTGCAATATTTTTCTTTTTATGCCTGGCTTATTTCACTTAGCATAATATCCTCCAGTCTCATCCATGTTGTAGCAAATGGCAAGATCAAAATCTCAAGATCTCATTCATTCTTTTTTTTTTTTTTTTTGGTGAGACAGAGTCTTATTCTGTTACCTGGGCTAGAGTGTAGTGATATCATCTGCGACCTCAAATTCCTGGGCTCAGTTGATCTTCTTGCCTCAGCCTCCCAAGTAACTGGTAGCTGGGACTGCAGGTCTGTGCTACCACACCCAGCTGAGTTTTCTATTTTTTATGGAAATGGGGTCTCAATATGTTGCTCAGGCTGGTCTTAAACTTCTGGCTTTAATGACCCTCCTGCATCAGCATCCCAGATTGCCAGGATTACAGGCATGAGCCACCATGACTGGAATGATTTCATTCATTCTTTTTAAGGGCTGAATAATACTCCATTACATATATAGAGAATTATTATACACATACCCACACATGCATCTTCTAGTTATTTTATACATTTGTCTGTCAACAGATACTTAGGTTTTTCCCCTGTCTTGGCTCTTGTGAATAATGCTGCAATGGATGTAAGCGTGTAGATATTTTTATACAGTGGTGGTGATTTCATTTCCTTTGGGCATATGCCCAGAAAAGGAATTGCTGCATCATGTGCTAGTACTCATTTTAATTTCTTTAGAAGCCTCCATACGGTTTCCCTCAGGTAGATTGGCTATACCACTCTATATTCCCACAAACTGTAGACTAGAGTTCTCTTTTTCCACACCCTCAGCAACATTTGTTATCTCTTATCTTTTTGATAATAGCCATCTTAACTAGTGTAAGGTGGTTTTCATAGAAGTTTTGATTTGCATTTCCCTAATGATTAATGATATTGAGCGTTTTTTCACATACTTGTTGGATTTTTTTTTCTTCTTTGGAAAAATGTCTACTCAGGTCTTTTGCCTATTTTTAATAAAGTTGTTTATCTTCTACATTTGAATTATATAAGTTATTTATAAATTTTGGATATTAACTCCTTGTCAGATATACATGGTTTGCAAGTATTTCCTCTTAATCTATAGGCTACCACTTCATTTTGTTAATTATTTCCTTTGCTGTATGTACAGAAGCCTTTAGTTTGAGTTCTTTTGATTCAATTTATTTTTTTATATTTCAAATATTGCAATGTTTATTGATAGATTTTATTCTGTTTATTGTCATGTTTCTTTATTTGTTGAGTGTCTACTACCTGCAGGCTACATCTTTGGGTCTGAAGGGATAGTAAAATGCCTACCACGTGTTGTCATCTTATGTGCTCTTATCTTACCCTAATTCAGCTGAGACCTGGGAAATATGAAAGAGGGCATGAAAGACGTTTAAACAGATCATCTAGTTCTGTCTGCCTTCCTACCAATAAGCAGAGGTCCAGAGTGTGAGATGGCAGTTGTGAATGTTTCTTTATCTCAGTAGTCTCAGTCCTCCAGTGCTTTACATGACGTGACCATCTCACCTCATGTGGGTGATCACTGTCTTTAAAGGTAAGCATTTTTTCATGCACCATGGCCCTTAAACGTAAGTCAACTATTCCATTGACCATTCAGCATGAAAACAACAATCTGTTCTAATGCAAGAAGAATAACCTGCTATATGGAACTTACTAAGAGACATAAATTCAATGCACTTATGTTTGCTTACTAGTATGTTTGCATAAATACCTCATACAGTGCTTCATAGGTCAAGATATTTAAGAAATTTTCAAGGGCGACTTGGACTGTGTAATTAAGATCTCTGAGCCTGTGGTGAATAAAGATACAGAAAGGGATTTGTGGCTGGGAAAGTGAATTGACAAAATTGGCCAGTGGGTAAAAAGACTGAAGCAGGGGAACCATTTAGGGAACTAACACAATAATTCCCCAAAATATAATAATAGCAAGAGCTTCAAACATAGTAGTGGCAGAGGAACCAGAGGAGGAAATACGGGGGAGGCAGTAATAGCAAGGAGCCATGTAATCATCTAAAGGAGGAGGGGTTGAAGCTTGAATCTTCTAGTTTGGTAGATTAGGGCAAAGATTAGGATAAAAATGACTATTAAGACAGGGAAAATATAACACGAATCATTTTATCAGTCTAAGGAAAAGTTGGACGGCCCAAATTATGGAGTCAGTTTTAGATACATTGAGTTGGAAGCCCTTAAGAGACATCCAGGTGGAGCTGTCAAGTAGGCAAAAAATGAGTCTTGTGTTGGGGAGGATTCAGGACTCCATATTTTGATCTAGTGAAGACACACCTGCCTTAACTAGACTGAGACACATAAAATGAGATAATATGGCATTTCAGTGCTCCAAATTACACTGGCTTCAGCCCTACTGACTCATTGCCCAACCACAGCGCCAGTCCATCTTGTTCTTTGTTCCCCAGAAAGCAAACTTGAGGTGGAAGCCCATGACTGACTTCTTTGTTAGGGACTAAACCCCAGGGAACAGAAGTGAGGGAAGAAGGGGGTGAGAAGCTGACCTGAGAGTGTGCTAATGAGATTGCCACTGCTTGCTATCAATGGAGATTGATTACTCAGTCTGCAAGGAACTCATATAAAAAACTAGTTCTCAGGAGAACCTAGTGGGATGAATTTATTTTCTGGCTCAATTTCATGCAGGTCAAAGCTTTATGCTAGGGAATATCTCCCTTCTACTTTCAGGTGATACTTGCTTAGGCACTGTGGGGACCCTACAGCTGCTAAAGCCACAATGTCAATAAAGAAGACCTGGGGCAAAGGGCAACAAGTGGCAGGTGTGGCATGGGATGAGGACTCATGTCTGGTCACAGCAGCAGTGTCTGGGTATGAATGAACTGCTTGGGGCTGTGACTATAAAGTCAAGAGTATCTAAGGGGGCTGAGCACTGTGGCTCATACCTGCAATCCTAGCACTCTGAGAGGCCAAGGCCTTGAGCTTTGTGCTATGGCTATCCTTGGCCATTCAGGAGTTTGAAACCAGCGTGAGCAAGAGCAAGACCCCATCTCTACTAAAAATAGAAAAATTAGCCAGGTATGGTGGCAGCTACTCAGGAGTCTGAGGCAGGAAAATTGCTTGAACCCAGGAGTTTGAGATTGCTGTGAGTTAGGCTGATGTCATGGCACTCTAGGGTGGGTAACAAAGTGTGACTCTGACTCCCCCCCAAAAAAGTACCAGGGGAGTGAATCTTTAACCCCATTGTGCTCCCAGAAAGTTCTGGCAGTCCCTAGGAGGATGCTTGCTAGGGCTCAGTCTGTGCTCTTCATCTCCCATGCTCTTTCCAGCCTGGTTCCCCAGCTACTGCTGCTGTAGTAGAAAATGGCACAGCCTCTGACAGCAGCGATCTTCAGGAAACAGCCAAGCCTGTGGACCTCTGATGTTGTCAAGGTCTCTACTTCTAGTGTGCCAGAATTGCTCTGGGTAAGTGTGGAGGTTGGGAATGGGGGAGGGGAGAGGAACCCGATCTCCAAAATCTTGGCATATTTTGCCACATTTTTCCACCAGCCCCTGAGAAACTTTGCTCTTACTTATTCTATGAACTCCCATAGGAAACCTTCTTCAACTCCTCCCTTCCATTTCTTATCTTCTTCAAACTGCCCCTCTCATCCTGCCGCACACCGAACTTCCAGAAGCTCATGAGTGACTCTATAGGAGCAGTGACATTCAAGTACACTGTAATCTCAAATGCACATAAACTAGCAAGAAAGCACTCCTCTCCTCAGCTCCTCACCTCCACAAAAAGCAAACAAACAAAAACCATCCCCTCAAATAAAACCGTGTCCCCAAAACAAAATAAAAACAAGCCATAGCTCAGAGAAACTATCTTAAACAAACATAAGGGTTTATATGGGAAAAAGCACACTGAACACCTATGCTCAGGTAAGGACACTTTTCAGGTTTTCCCTAGACTATGAGTCACTACTTACATTTATGTAACCAAAGGGGCTTATTTTAGTGCCCCCCTTGGCCATAAAAAAAGTCTTAGACCAGAAATTAATTGTAGTTTCTAGACAGTAAACTGCACAAAGATATACTTGGTGTTAAGTATTACTTAATAGGTGAGCGTTATAGCCTGGTTTTTCCCCCAAAACAACCTGAGGCAAAGACTTGCAGCAGGAAATTTATCTGGGAATTTGATCTCAGGGAGAAGGAATTACTGAGTGGTACACAAGTGGTATCTGATTCAGTGAGATTCCCCCCACCCCCCTGTGGGGCATGGAAAAGAGAGATGAGGCCCAAGAAATGCATACCTCAGGCAGCTGGAGGAAAGAAAGAAGGGGTCAAAAAAGGACCAATGAAAAGTCATCAAAGAGATAGGAAGAAAATAATATAATAGTAATTATTATAATAGAAAAAATTAGCCATGACAATAACAGCAGTAGTAGTGAGGGTAATAGCAGCAAGCAGGTGGTTTGTGAGGCTACAACTGTTTGAAGCTCTTCACATACATTATCTCATTTACTACTCACAGCCATATGAGATGGGCACAGTTATTCTCTCCATTTTGCACATGGTTCACGAAGTTACTGCAATGTTAAAGTTTACATCTCATAACTGGTAGAGACAGAATTTGGCTCCAAATGTTGCACTCTTAACCGCTTCTCCCAGCTGACTCAAAGGATATAGTGTCCACAGGCTAGGGAAGAGGGGATTCACAAGAAGGGAATAAGCCAGAGTGAGTTTTTCCTTACCAGGGAGAAGAAAGTGAATGCTAAAGAAAGCCATCTGATGTGGACAACAGGCAATGGGTCACTTTTGTAAATGTAGTCTGAGCCGAGTGGTAAAAACTCAGATTGCAAAGGGATGAGGATGGAGAGGAACCCAGGCCAATTTTTAGAGTCATTTGCAAGTGAAGGGGAGTCAGTGTCTTATTGCAGTGTGAAACCGTCATGTCCTCATTTCTTAATAGAAGAGGGGATCTCATATCTAGGGGAAGATGCAGGACCCTAAATATTACAATCTTGAGTTGGCACAGTTCTCTTTGGTACAGAAAGTGCCTTCAGATAGTGTCTCTCAGGCCAAATGCCATCAAAGAGAGGTTAAGAAGCAGCACAGGACCCACTAGAGTAGTGGTTCTCAACCCGGGGGTTGCGACCAATGAAAATACATCCTGCATATCAGATATTTACATTACAATTCATAACAGTAGCAAAATTACAGTTATGAAGTATCAATGAAAATAATTTTATGGTTGGGGGTCACCACAACATGAGGAACTGTATTAAAGGGTTGCGGCATTAGGAAGGTTAAGAACCACTACACTAGAGACAGAAGAAGCCTTTGGAGACAAGAATAATGAGTAGATTTTCATTCTCATTCTTTGCCATTTTCTGAGTTCCCACAAAATGGCAGAAAGGGACACACTCTTTTGCCAACTGTCTACTTTCCCTCCTCTGGCCTCTTTATCTGAGCCCAGTCATTATACTATATTTTCTGTGTCTTTGGACAGAAAAGCCAGTTCTTCAAACCATAACATTGGCAGCAGTTTTCTTCCTACAGTTTGTAAAAATTAAATCACAAATCAAAAGAATATGAGCCAAACATGCCACAGCCATTTGGATTTACATGAAAGGGAAGCCGTCAACACCTCCCTATCTTGGCTGATGAATGGATCTGATATTTCAGACTTATTCCTTGGTTCTTTCATGACCACAAGACCAAAACTAATCAGTCCAATTAGACAAACTTCCAGATTATAGCACTGAAGTCAACTCAACAAATAACATATACAATAATATAACTTGCCAAGTATAATTTGGAGGATATGGGTTTGGGGGAGGTGGTTCCTGATTTATCACAGCAGCTAAAGCCATTCTGTAGTCTGAATACAAAATAGACAAAGAATGAAAAATAAAGTTAGATTGGGGCCACTGTAACTACTGATCATATTTCCCCAATACTAAAAAAAAAAAAAAAAAAAAAAAAAAAAAAGAAAAGAAAGAAAGAAAAAGAAAAACTGAGGTTAAGAACACTGTCCAGTAAAGCCCTCAAAATAATTGCAAACATGTAAAACACACTCCAAAGAATTAGTTAAATGTTAAAAAAAAATCAATCTCCCAGAGAACTACACAAACATATAGATAAATATTTATCTGATTATAATGGTAGGATAGTCTTCCTTAGCAAGGAAAGAAAAAGCATCCGTAAAAATTAAGAGATTTTACCACATGAATATTTAATTTTTCTGTACTGCACAAAAACCATATTAAAAATGTCTGGCATAAGAAAAATGGAAAAATATGCTATATTTTCAACACATATGATAGTCAAATGGTTTACATCCTTAGCTTTATTTTTATCTGGTTTTATTAAGATATAATTTATGTACCACATCATTTACCCATTTAAAGCGTACAATTAATGGTTTTTAGATATTCACAGATGTGCATTCATCACCACAATTAACTTTATAACTTTTTATCACTTTGAAAAGGTGTGCCCATTAAAAGTCACTCTCTATTTCCCCCCAACTCCCCAGCTCTAAAGGTCTCCAAGTTTTGTCTCTATCTATTTATTTATTGAGGATATTTCATATAAATGGAATTACACAAAAGTGTTCTTTTTGTGACTGGCTTCTTTCACACTGGGGAGAGTGTACAACCCTGCCACTAATTCTTAGTTCATGAATTTATCCTAAGGAAATAATCAGAGATGTGTACGGTGGTTTAGATACAAAAGGTTAAGACAGCATTATTTGCAATAGAGGAAAATGGAAAGAATTAAAAATGCTTAACAATAACAAACAGGTACGTCTATATGGATACAATGGAATGCTACATCTTAAGGGAATTAATTGCTGGGGATATGCATGGTCATAGGAATAGCCCATGATATAGTATTAGGTGAAATAGCACATGTAATATGATTCCAATTTTGTTCAAACGTTATCTATCCTCTATCCATTCATCCATACTTAGTGGTTTATTGCTGGATGAGGAAATATAAATTCAGTGATTTGTTTTCTTCTTTTTACCACTTTGTATTCTCTGATTTTAAAAATCAATAAAAAATTTATTACATTCATGATAATAAAAAGCCATAAAGTCATTAAAAGAATGAATCTGTGTTCTATTCCATTGAGCCTCTAGAGCTAGGACAATGGAAGTGGTGTCAGAAACCAGATTTGTGCAAGTGTGAGGAAGGCTGGGTTATGCAGGTGTTAGTAGCTGGGAGTGTGTTCACACGACCTGCAAGACAGAGGTAAGTGAAAAAGAGTTTTCTGTGCTCTGTTGCCAGCCTGCCAGCTTAGTGCATACAATGAAACTTTAAACATACACGCGCGTGCGCACACACATGGAATCCCTGAGAGAAGGATGCAATTAGTATTGAGAGCTGCGTGGCTGAGAGGTCACAACTGAAAAGAAATCCTGGAAGGACAAGGATTTAGACCACCGAGGAGTTTAAAAGGTAAGTAAGTCACGTGAGTAGACTGCAGGCAGGCCTGTCGGCTAGTGCGTGGGGTTGGAGGAGGGTGGGCCACAGACGAGAGCTGTCCCATAGTGGAGTGCTTCAGTCAGATTTCATACACTGCTGCTGAGTGAGTGTATGCTGCCCCCCTGCAAAACCTCTGACTAGTTCCAATTTTTTTCCCTGGATTTCCATAGACTTGGAATGCTGAGGACTCAGCTTTAGTCTGTGGTTTAATCAGCATTGTGCTGTAGCCTAGAATCTGTTACCAACTGATTATATGACCTGTTATATGTACCTTTTTTGACCTTTAGTTGCATCATTTGTTAAATTAGAATATTAGATTAGGTAACTATTAAAATTATCCCCAACTCTCCAAGTATTCATCGACCCTGCCACAACATCCAGAGATAACTAGTCTGAGTGACATACTACTGAGTGATCATAGGACAGTCCCAGAGCCTAGCGACCCACCCCAGGTGATCTTTTCCCAAATGTGCCCAGGCTCCTGGACAGCATGGTCTCAGTTGTAGATGGTGAAGGCTGGAGGAGCCTTGAGATTCCGGCTTATTTCGTCTTGAATGAAGTTTCCCAGAAAGACTTCATACTCAGACTGTACATTTCACAAGGGCAGGAGCCCTCTCTCCTCCAGTATCACTCTATCCCTAGAATGTGGTCATTGGGTGGGACCCAGTAAATATTTGTTAAATAATGAATGAACCAAAGTATAAATAAGATAATACATGTCAAAACACTGTGAGAATTGTAAAAACTCAGCACAAATTATAGCTATTCATCCCAATATGGATGTAAATTGGGTTTTTTGTTTGTTTGTTTCTTTTTGGGACAGTCTCACTTAGTTGCCCTGGGGTTGAAGTCAGTGGTGTTATGGCTCACAGCAACCTCAAACTTTTGGGCTCAAGTGATCCTCTTCCCTCAGCCTCCTGAGTAGCTGGGACGATAGGTGCCCTCCACATCACTCGGCTGTTTTGTTTTAGAAACAGGGGTCTCACTCTTGCTCAGGCCGGTCTTTAACTCCTAAACTCAAGTTATCCACCCACTTTGGCCTCTCAAAGTGCTAGGATTATAGACACGAGTCACCACACCTGGCACGCAAATTCTTTGTGTTTTTGCAGTTTACCCAGAAGAGAGACTGATGGCTGTAAAACAGTTATACATTAGAATTTCATTCTAATGGACGAATGAATTCTAATAGAATTTCATTCTAGGATGGCGTCAGGAAACCCAAACATGAATCTTTCTCCCTCCCAAATCTTACCGAGATGACTAAAGAAATACAAAGTTTGGGATTACTTGAAAAGCTCACATGCTACATATCACCATGCCTGAACTAGGTTCGTCTGAGTTCTGAAGAAGGTGGGAACAAAGGTCAAGCAAAAGAGGAGCCATGGGAGACCCAAGGAAGCCCAATTTGTGAAACTTTGTTGCAGACTTCAGAGTTAGAAGAGACTATCAGTGTTCCAAAATCTGTCACTGAATCTTAGAATCACTTCATCTAGCTCAGTGGTTCTCAATCTTCCTAAGGCCGTGGCCTTTTAATACACAGTTCCTGTGGGTCATGACCCACAGGTTGAGAACCACTGATCTAGCTCATTGTCTTAACACTGTAACTTCCCTGTTATCAGTTTAGGCTCTCTGATGGAAAACAGTTGTGTTATGGAAAGTAGTTTAACCAAACTGGTTTAAGGAAATAGACTGATTGTCATGATTGAAAAATTCAGTGGTGGAAATAGTGGTAATAGGCATAGCTGGAACCAGGGGCTAAAAAACAAAACACACATGCAAAAAAACCCACCAGGAATCAATCCTTCCCTTTTGGCTCTTTGTTTTCCCAGTTTCGATTTTATTTTCAAGTGGGTTCTTTTTATATTGTGGCTCCTAGTCCCTTAGAAACAACATAAAAGGAGAAAAACATTTCTTTCTTTCTTCTTTTTTTTTAGAGACAGAGTCTTATTTTGTCGCCCTTGGTAGAGTGCCCAGTGGTGTCACACAGCTCACAGCAACCTCCAACTCCTGGGCTTAGATGATTCTCTTGCCTCAGCCTCCCAAGTAGCTGGAACTACCGGCGCCCGCCACAATGCCTGGCTATGTTTTTGTTTCAGTTTGGCCCGGGGCTGGGTTTGAACCCACCACCTCTGGCATATGGGGCCGGCGCCCTCTCCTTTGAGCCACAGGCACTGCCCAGGAAAAGCATTTCTTACACTAATAATTTAAGTGAAAGTCTCAGGATTTAGTCTGACAGGACCAACTTGGATCACGTGTTTACACTGGAACCATCACTGTGGTCACGTGGATGAGATGACCTCAATAGCTCCACTTGAATTGTCTCTTAATTCCTTCTTCCAGGGAGCAGTTCCACCTTAACTTTAAGGACAGAGAGCGGGGGAAGAGTGGTTCCCCGAAAGAAAATAAAGTGGTGTGGCCAGAAAGAGAACAAGTATTTTGAAGACAAAACCAACCATCTCTAGCTCTCCCAGCCAGGTCTTATACATGGTGTCTCTCCATTGTCTGAGGCAGTTAGCCCCAGCGAGATCGGCTGGGGTTGTTAGAGTTTGCCCTTACGCCAATCCGGTATCTACCTCCTGCTGTGTTCACCTCTGCCACTCTCAGTAATTTCTTCAGTCCATCTGACTAAAAAAGATGCATTTGTCACATCTTCATGGAAACTAATAAACTGCCAGTGGATTGCTTTCCATCCAACCCATGGCAGTGATTACCACTCCTAACGAGTCTTCTCTAGATGTAATGAATCTTCCCCAGTCCTCAACACAGAGAGCCCTGTGCTGAATTGGCCTGAGGCTCTGACCTTGCTGGGGGAAAAATGAGAGGGGAGCCCCTAACAGATGCATAGGGTGGGAATGGGCTGAAGGTTTTGCATCTTGGGAAAGTCAGCAGCCTGGGCTAGGAGTACAGCAGGATCCTGGCTGTTCTGGCCCAGCCCCTGGAGGAAACAGCCAACCAATACCTCCAGCTGGTGGAGGTAAGATAAAGAGAAGGAAGGGAGCAGCATCATTGTTTCTCAGTCTGGCAAGAAGGGACTTACAGCTAGAATTTAAAACTGATAAAGCCTTTCTTGCAGGTGAATGGCATGGATGGGATTCATCACTTCATATTAGGCCATCATAAATCAAAATTATTAGTGTTTGCTGAGGTTAAGTTCAGCATTTTACTAATAAGGCTTGTAGACATACGATGATTTGACTTCTACTCTGTGAGATATTAGGAATTCCTACTAGTTTTAGAAAGGATGCATAGTTATCCACATAGCATCAGTGTGGAATGGAGTTTTCCACGGTTTTCAACTGCCAATATTCTAGCTTTTTAGTTACAAATTATTGTTAGTTTTGCTTCATTCTTATCGATTTAGTTTGTTATGGTTGGTTCACTTAACCCTGTGGTGTGTGATAATGTATGTTTTCATCAATAGAGTTTTGCTGTATAATTTCCTGATAGAAAATAGATTTTTAGACATATATAGAAATAGCTTGAATATCAAACATTCATTTCCTATTGCTTATATAATCATCTGTCCCCACTTACCCACATCAGCTTTGAAACGTATTTTATTATGAACAGCAATTTTTTTTTCTGCTAGAAATTTAGAATGAGTGGGGTAGGTGGACTAAAGGGTCCTCTGGTTAGCTAAGTGGGCCTCAAACATATGTTTGGGAATTGCATCTCACCCAGAGAGCATACCATCTTTGTAGTCTGCAAGGCCAATGGCTTCCTCCTGCTTATTCTTTTCCTTGCCTTCTAACCTTACAAGTTCCCCAGAAATAACAGATAAAATTCTAATTTATCAGTTTCAGTATTAGAACCATATATTTTGCAGATGTCACATAAAGATATGAAATAATACTAAGTTATTTAGATAAACTAAAAAAAGTCCTGATCGTTGATAAGTCAACAGCTAAAATACTAAAAATTATTCTTGATGATAACTCATATAAAATTTAATCTCTGCTTTACAAGTGACCTGTTTCCTAGCATTCGTGTTAAATTTGATTTGGGGGTAATATTTTAAAATTAGTAAAAAAATTACATTTAATACTTAAAAATTCAGAAAATAATGTTATAAATGTCACTGGACCCACCATCCACGATAAATAAATGTTAGCATTTTATAATCCCGTCATTTATATGTTTAAAATTAAAATATTACTAATCCAGCTGGAGCCTCTTTGTACCTGGTGCTACTTCCACAAACGTGCTCCTGGTTTTGGCATGTGTCTAACTTCCAGTATAGATGTCTGTACTTTCACTACTTAAGTATGTACATCTAAATAAGTGCTGCTCTTTCATATTTTTAAACTTATTTAAATGGCAGCATAATGTACACATCATTCTGTAACTTTGTTTTTCATTCAGTATCATTTTTTCAGGTTTATCTTTACATACAGAGGTAGTTCATTCATTTCATCTAGTTCATTCATTATGTAATAAAGTTGTATTGGAGTGTTTCCTTTTACACATATACACATTTTATATATCCATTCTTCTATTGATGGATGAATTAAAACATACAGTATCTTGTCAGTTTAGTTATCACTTCCTGCTAGGAGGTTTGTCCACCCCTCCGTTCTTCCCACTATTAGAATGTATTAGATGCTCTTCCACTTCCCCTGTGGTCACCTGTACCATAGACTCCGTCACATACTGCTGAAATATGTGCCACTTTGCCTTAGACTATGGTCTCCTCAATATCAGGACCAGTTCACAGTGCTCACAGTATAGTCTCCAGGCCAGTGTTGTTCATGGTACATGGTCGGCACTTTTTAATAAGCAGGTAAATGGATGATTCCATGCCACGAGTAACTTATGCCAATGATTTACTTATGTAACTTAAAATCAAAGTCCCCAACTAAACACTCCTTGAGCCACTCTGTCCTGTTGGCTGGACCTAATTGTCCCCTCCAGTTGAAAAATGACAGTCTTTTATAATTTGAGGTTACAACAAATTAAGCTCATGAATATAATATTCCCAATATATACATATTTGTAAGTTTCAGATTAAAATGAGGGTGCATATGATTAGCTTACACATTTTGCTTTTGTAAGGTTAATGTCTGAATTGTAGTTGTGTCCTTCACCTAGAACAATGCTCCATATACCTGGGCAATGTACGTGTTGGGTGGGAACTTGCCCCCTTATTCCCTACCCCCCACCCCCTACTTGAATTTAATTGAATTTTTCTCTCACATGAGCACTTAGTTGTTAATCTACTAGTTTCAATTTAATACCAAGTACATGTGATGCTTTTTTCCCCATTATTCTCAATTTATTATTTGTTAAAGCTTTGTCACCTGGTACCAATTGCTTATATTAAAACCTAATAGTAAACAGAATCTGCTTTAGTTCAACATTATACCGTATATACTCGAGTATATACAGTATATTTATTTCAAATTAAATAAGTCACAATTTTCTGATGTTTCATAATAAGCACCTTGCAGTGCCCAGTGCTGTGGCACTTGAATAAATAGGAGAACCACTGTATGAACTACATAAAAATAAGGTGCTCAAGCTGCCCACCTCTTTCATAAATAACACTTTTTGAAAATGTGTTTCAAAATAGTAAATTTCCAAAGGCTTAAAACTAGTCTTTCTAGAGAGCAAAATTTTATAAAACTGGAAAGAATTATTATTGCACATTCCACGTGCTTTAGCCTTGACAACCTGGTTGTTGCAAGAGTTTCTTCAGAGGCTTACTGGGAAGGAGGCAGCTATGGGCATAGCCCACAGTCATCCCTCTGTTGCTGTGGAGACTGGCCAAGTCCAGATAGTCTTAGAGGTTTCACTCCGTTCTTCATTCCTCCCCCGGGAGCTTGGAAGGCCCAAACTTTAAAACTTCAGGAGTGATACTTCCCCTAACACAGTGAACATGTTCTGACCCACAACTGTAGGTCTGACCCCTGTTCAGGTTCCGGCCTTCCAGTTACTCCCCTCCAACTTTCCAATCATGTATTGCTCTGTCTCTCATCTTTTCAGGAAAGACTGGGGCAGGAAAGGGGACTGTAAACTCTATGAGGTTGTGGAGGACATCTCATAGAGGGTGTTGGACTTTATAAAGCACTTGAACAAAGTTTCAAGCCAATCAGCTTTAATCTCATGGGGCAGGGTGACCCCAGCTGGCATGCGAGTTACACATACATTAGTTTTCCTACTTGATAGATGAGGAAAGTCTGGACAATTGAAGTAATTCCTCCAAATTACAAAGCTCATTAGGGATGGAGTTGGGATTCAAACTAGGGTTGATTTGAGAGCCCAAATGTTTACCCATGACAGCATACAGACGCTCTATAGGCACACATTTTCATTTTTTAGCAAGATCTTATTTGCACACAAAGTATTCCTATAGTGAATTTGTTAGAGGGTATCAACCCATGTGAAAGAGTTACAGAAAAGGTTGTGAGTTTTCCTTCTATGGTTCATCTGTTAATTCATGTTCCAAAATTAGTGAACATTGCCCAAGTGTCCCAATGTGGTGGTGCATGCCTAGAGTTTCAGCTACTTGGGAAACGGAGGCATGAGGATCACTTGAGCCTTGGAGATCTGGGCTGGAGTGGTCTAGGAAAACTGGGTGTCTGCACTAAGTTCAGCATCAAATGATGACTTTCCATGAGCCACCAGGTTGCCTAAGGAAGGTCAACCTAGGTTGGAAACAGCCAGTCAAAACTCCTGTGCTGATCAGTGGTAGTATGATCACACCTATAAAAGCCACTGTACTCCA
The DNA here is from genome assembly GCA_963574355.1 of Loris lydekkerianus. NCBI lineage: Eukaryota > Metazoa > Chordata > Mammalia > Primates > Lorisidae > Loris > Loris lydekkerianus. The sequence goes on along the minus strand of CAUYPK010134128.1, from coordinate 10,774 downwards.
TCCTGGACAACGTAGTGAGACACTGTCTCTTAAAATAACATTTAACTTTTTTAAATTATGGAAGATTTTTTTCTAAGCATTGATTAAAAAAAAAAAAAAAAAAAAAGACACGGTTTCTTACCACTGAGTTGTTTAAACTCTATGGTCAAATAATTATGATTCAGTCTTATAGGTGCTCCAGAAAGGGAATGTGACTGTGTATGCAAGTCAGAGGAGTGGATGACAGCTTTGGAGAGTTGTACAAGTCTTCATAGAAGACTTAATCTATGAAATTGTGTAGAACAGAGGAATCAGAGAGACCTGGTTCAGAAATTCTTGTTCTATATCCAGTATGATTTTGGGCAACTATCTTAGTATTTCTGAGCCTTAGTTTTCTAATGATTGACCCAAAAACACATTTTTCATAGGGTTAAGAGAAAGATGAAATAAAATAAACCATGTATAGTCTACACATCGATGAGAGTGATTATTGTTACCATTATCTTTGTTGTAGATGGTAGAGAAGGGTTTCATAAGCAGAGAGGCTCCTATCCCTAGTAGATCTCCAATGAGAACCTTAGTGATGCTACAGAATTATAACTGGTTGTTGCTTTCAATTGTACTAAATCATAGGATATTGATTTTTTTACTTATATATACAAATGACTGGCCTCCAAGTTCCTATCCAAAGTTATTCCTAGGTGGATAGCTGGAGAAATTGAATCATGGCCTCTAGTCTGGGGAGTCCTGTGCTGCTTCGGGGACAAGATGATTGGCAATGACTTAGGGAGGGAGGCAGGAGATGGAGAACAAAGAGGTGGGATCAAGGTGAGACTCCAGGCCTGTATCTCTGTTTTATTCCCCCACCCATCACCACCCATCAGAGATCTTAACATAGATCTCCCAGTTTTATTCCTTTGGGTTTTTTCTTGTATCTAGACATTATTATTATTATTATTATTTTTTTTACTTTTCTCCTTAACATTTCACATAGCATTTCCCCCAACAAGACACAATGTTATTAACATAGTGTCTTCTGGCTGCACAACTTTCATGAAAATGCATATGTCTATGACTGTTTTAGCCAAACTTGCACACAATTTTTCCCTAATCTGTCTCTGACTAGTTGGAACCCAGTAACAATGCTGCTTCTACACTGAGCACCGTTCTAGTTCTGTAAGTCTATTCACTTATTTAATCCCAATGCCCTCCTTGCGAGGTTAGCAGTATCATCACCCCAGCTTTACTAGTCTGGAAACCAAAAAGCAACACAGATTAATGTGTCTGAAGTCCTGCTGTCGGTCAGTGGTAGAGCTGACTTTGGACACTGCAATGTAGCAACAAAGTGTGTGCTCCTAACGCATTCTCAATGCTATCCCGAACCTATGGAGAATAGTCAACTGGTACCTGTGTATGGTGTTTAAGGAAAGGAACTAAATTTAAGTTGGCCAAAAAGCAACCTTTTGACCTATACTATAGAATAAAGGGTTTTAGCTATTTTCTGAATCTGTTAATTGGTGCCCAGAGAACAATAACAAAAAAAATTGTAAGTAGGTCAAGATGTAATTTCTCTGTAGCTCTCAGTTTTCTAAGATGATTCCTTGGCTTTGGCAATTTCCTGGAACATTGTAAGGCAATGTGAGGGCATTTACTCCATCCAGCAACTTGAGAGAGAGAGAGAGGCAATGAGAACATGAAAATAAATATCAAATGAAGTGAAAGTTGCAGGAAAAAAGTGATCAGACCTAAAAGTGTGTAATAGATATAGAATTTATATGCCCTTTGAAATCATGTGTTAGAAATTTAGCAGTAATACAAGTAAAGACCTGAAGAAAAACTTAAAAAGTGAGTAGTAAGCAGGGTAGGGGAGGGTTCCGATGACTATCATTGCATCAACAATGTTTCTTGAAGTCTCCCATGCCTTGCTTGATCATTTAACTAATATCTTCTCATTTCTTTTCCAAATAGCTGCTCTGAACACATTAGCACTGATATCAGTCAGGCCTAGCTGATTCAAACTCTATATATTATGGAGCAGGATGTTTCATTAACGTAACCAATAAGAAATCAATTTTTGAAAACTATTTTAGTTACCTGCAAAAATAAGTGATTTTAGGTTTTAGATATCAGTTTTTAAACATACATGTGTTTTTCTGAAATGGAATTTTGTCTTGAGGAATTTTAAAATAAAATCTACAAAGCTAGAATTATCCAATGGCAAGAGAATCCATTAAAGCAGAGAAAGAGAAAAGCAAATCATGTTCTCTCAATATCTGGCCTGTTAGGTTGCCGCTTATTGATTTAGTCTGGGATACAGTAGCATTAAATCTTCCTCATTATACAAGTCCTGTATATCTTTTTAGCTTCTCTATCTATGCTTTAATCTCTGGACTCAAAATGAAGCACAACATGCACAAACCATTTTAATATGACCTGTATCACTGGAGTATTCAGCATATTCATGTATTCACAAAGTTCTTTCCAGCATTATGAGTTTGTTTGGTTTGGCAGAGTCTTCCTGATAATTAACACAACCACCATTCACCCCACATGGTGACCTTCATAACCTAAGCTGGCAGCCATTCTAGAGCATGATGGTGGTGCTTGGGATGTTCTCTTTGGAACACTAGCCTTCATCTTTGAAATGCTAACTATGAATTAGGCATAATAACCCAGACCAGATTGATTCCTTCAAGTTATCTAGGGCCTTGGTACTCAAAAAATGATCCCTGGACCAACAGCATCAGAAATGTAGTATCAGCTGTGCACAGTGGCTCACACCTATAATTCTAGCACTCTGGGAAGCTAAGGCAGGAAGATCCCTTGAGGTCAGGAGTTTGAGACCACTCTGAGCAAGAGCCAGAACCCATCTCTACCAAAAATGGAAAAACTTAGCCATGTAAGGTGGCATGCACCTATAGTCCCAGCTACTTGGAAGGCTGAGGCATAAGGATTATTTGAGCTCAGGAGTTTGGGGTTAAGGTGAACAGTGATGACATTACTACTTGGAGCAACCAAGTAGACTCTGTCTCAAAAAATAAAAAAAGAAGGCTTGGTGTCCATAGTTCAGTGGTTAGGGCACCAGCCACATACACTGGGGCTGGGGGGTTGAACCTGGCCTGCACCTGCTAAAACAAAAATGACAACTACAACAAAAAAATAGCCAGGTGTTGTGATGGGCACCTGTAGTCCCTGCTGCTTGGGAGGTTGAGGCAAGAGAATCACTTGAGCCCAAGAGTTTGAGGTTGCTGTGAACTGTGATGCCACAACACTCTACCGAGGGCGACATAGGGAGACTCTGTCTAAATAAATACATAAATACATAAATAAATAAATAAGAAAAATAAAAAATAAATGCCCTATCCTTTGCAGATCTCCTGAAATAGACTCTGCCTTCCTTTTAACCATCTCCAAGTGACTGGTATATACACTAAAGTCTGAGAAGTTCTACTCTAGTAAATGGGTACAGAGGATAAGATCAATAATGCAGAGGTGATGTAACTGGACAGAGAATATGTGTCTTTCTTCACCTTGTCATATAAAAATAAAATAATTTTTCTTAAGCAATGCTTATGGAAATCAGCAGTTTCCAAACAAATTGTATTTTTGAGTTGTTATTGTGTTTATTTCTGGACAGAATAGCATGAATAAAGGTGTTACAAGGGATGAAATGGTAAGGTAATGGGTTAATTTGACTGGAGGAGCTTCAATCTGACCAGGTGTGAGGATAAAATCAAGTCATATCTTTACCATGCTGATTTACTGGCTTTGTTCTTTATCTGTCACTTTTATTCATCATTTTCTTAACTCCCATTGACAACTCACAGAACACCAGAAATGATTAGCTGTTAATTGCTTTGGCAAGATGCTTGATATTACCACTTTGACTGTTAGTAGCATTGATCCAGGAATGATTTTTATTTCTTCTTAAAACATTTCTTTTTCATTTTGTATGCTTTCTTTGTCCAGGTTATCATAATATAGAATAAGGCAAGAGAAAGACATGTATCTGCTTTTTTGTAAATATGCTATATAGACTTTATGCAGGCATGCACTTCAAAATATTTCAGAAAAGTCATTTAAGTTGCTGGATTTATGATCATTAATATTCATAATTCTGGCCATTGGGCTACAGGATAATATAATTCTAGGGACTATATTTTCTGGACTCCAAATTAGAACAGCATATGACCAAGAGTTAAATATTTAAAATTAGAAGTATTCTGGGAAATTTAATGGGTGGGTAGGTTAATTATTATTCACAAATATAAAGCCTATTCTATAAAAATTTACAAAAAGGCTTATAGTGGAATTAAATGAAGCTCATTTTTTTGAGGTGAAGGCCCTTTTCTTTCTGAGGACCCCATAATATTTATGACTTATATTTTTAAGCCTTTAAATTGCAGTATAATGTAAATGTACATAGAGAAAGTTGCAGATTGTCCTCAGGGTATCACTTGGTACATTTTCATAGAACTAACACACTCTTCTAAAAACAGAAGAAAACCAGAGTCACAGAAGTCCCCCTACCGATGTAACCACCACCCTGTCTTTTAACAGCATAGTTTAGTTTTGCCTATTTTTGTACTTTTGTGTAAGTCAAATCATACAGCATCCTCCCTTGTAATCTAGCTTTCCTTTTTCAATCTTGTTTTTGACATATATCTAAATTATTGTGTGTTGTTTTAGTTCATTCATTCTAGTTACTATATAGAATTTCGGTGTGAATATGTCACATTTTATCACTTCTACTGCTTGTGGCCAAATAGGGCAGTTGTTTCAGTTTGGGGATATCACAATCTGTGCTGTTCTGAACGTTCTAGTGTGTATTTTGGGGTGAACATAGACAGGAGTTTGTGTTAGGTGTCTTTCTGAGGGTGAAATTCCTGGATATGTAGCTTTTCTCTTTAGTAGATTCTTCCAACTAAAATAATTGCACCTGTTTGCACATCAGGTAGGAGAAATCAGGTCTTTCCAAATCCTCTTCAGCAGTTGTTATTGTCTGACTTACAAAAATTTTAGCCATTCTGGATATACTATACTGATGTCACATGTAGATTTTAATTCATATTTTGGTATGGCTTACATTTAACTAAAGTCCAAGGAGACTCTTTTATTGAATTTGTATTGTAAGTAGTCAGATCTCTCTAAGCTATGGTTGAGTAGGGTAAAACTAGGCATAATGTAAGTTTCATTTGTTTTTTTGTTTTGGGGGGTTTTTTGCTCAAAAAATGTCAACTCCATGAGGGTGGGGTTTTTTTTTTTTTGTTTGTTTGTTTTTTTGCCGGGGCTGGGTTATGAGCCCTTCATCTCCGGCATATGGGGCCGGCACCTTACTCCTTTGAGTCACGGGGCCACCCTCCATGAGGTTTGCTTGAAGTTTTCATTATTGGTATTTACCTTTTAAGAGTCTTAATGAACTATGGACATCTCACTTGAGGTAGAGAATCATGTAGACTGTAGAAATTATGTAAGTAATAACTGAATATGTTTAATCTGATTAATGTATGGTCAATATTTGTCACCTCATGGTGAGAGGATCTTTGAAAAATAAAACACATGATTTTATGAAAGAATGTTAGTGAATGGAAGAGGGAGGTTAGGGGAATGAGTGGGCAATGAGGCGGAGGAGTACAGAAGTATCAAGCTCCTGGCACTGAATAAATATGTGGGAACCCCTGGGAGGCCTATGCCCAGGGGACCTCTTATCATGGGAAACAACAAGTAATCCAAGAGGGCATTATTACTTTATGAGTCTAGACTATAAACAAATTAGTTTAGAATTTTACCCACTATTGGCCCTGATTGCAATAGACAGGTACACTTTCTTTTGTATAAAGAGAAAATAGCCTTATACTCCTAGATAGCAAATGTTCATCAACTTCAAATTACACCTCAAATGCTGCTGGTGTCTGGACCATTGATGGATGAGCAAGGTCTTTCCAGGTCTAATGCTGAGTAATGCAAATTAGATTCTCCTGAGTTATGCCTAGTGCAGCTGGAGGGCACAAAATAGTTGCCAGGGACATATCTCCACGCCAAATTCTTGCCAATGTTGTTAATAGTATTGTACCCTGTACATGTACAGGCACTCTTAGTTTTATTAATCATGATACTGTGCTTTTGCCCTTTATTTCACCTTTTAATTTTTGAATAGGGAATAACCTTGGTTTTATCCTGTGTCAGAAAGCAAATGCTAAACTGAAAGGCATGCATGTAGCCCCATTTTCCTACCGAGCAAGTGGCAAGTGGGATCGGCTCGGGAAAAATTATGCTATTTATTTTGGGTTTCCCAAAGCATGCTATGGGGAATGGATTATGTGAAGAAGAGAGGGAAATTCCTTGATACTCTAGCAAGAGAAGATAGTGGACTTGTGAACAGGAATTCCATTTTTGCATTTCTTAGGATTTATGACTGGCCATCCATCCCATTCTGCTCTTGTGTCCAATTCAGAAACATCTCTGCAACTCCTCTCTGGGGGTCATGTGGAGAGAAGGGATGTCTCAAAAACCAGGCTATCACTGATTATGACTGAGCATATAGTGGAAAGAAGAGAGACAATTTTTCACCCTTCTATAGTAAGAACAAAGAAAAAGAAAGTAAAGATGGCTCTAGATTGAGCTGCTCTTATGCTATGACAATGTTAATTTACAAGCTATGTAGAATCAGTATCAAAATACATGCTAGATTTTTGATAGCTCTGATAGATTTTTAAAGTGCCCTTATCACGTGCCTCAGAAACTTTTTATTTAACATTAATCTTGTCCAATTAGTCTTTGCCCAAAATATGGGATTACTGGCAAAAAGCATATTAAAACATGATAATATTACAAAGATGAAACCAATTTGCTTCCCTAAAATTATTGTTCTACATACATTATTTAGGTTTCTGTTATGGTCTCACAAGGACATTGCCTCATCAAACAAATTCTCAGCAGGTTGCAATATACACATTGTAAGAAATAGTACTCCACTAGAAACTCAGGTGGAACCTACAGTACCAAGAACCACCTAGGCATGCTACCCACTAGAGGGCGATATTGGCCATACACTTAGGGCTCTAACTCTCCTGAGAAGAGTAGTGTAGCTATGAATGGGTGAAAGGATCTCTACGCATATAATCAAATAATTTTTGTTGAACACCCAATGTGTCCTAGAATATTGGCTTGTGATGTCCATGCACGTGAATAAGATCTCTTGTTTAATCTTGAGGACCATGCCAGAGCTCTCCAGGAAGTATCCAGCCATGTAACATGAAAAGTAGTATTAAAAATGAATGGATACTTTCTGGACAGCCCTTGTATATTCAAAAAAAGAGATTATAACCACATGTCCATTATGATAAACCATGAAGTGTATTTCAGATTGTATTTTGATGCCAATTGATGGATAATATACTAATTTGATGTTAATAACATTAAATAGACTTATAAATAACTACTTGCACTTAAAAAAATACCCAAAGCATAAATAGAATTAATTTAGAAGATTGTTTGGCATAAATGAGTGTTGGAGGACAGACTGAACTATTTTTATTTTGTCTTGACTATATTCTAATATCAATTAGATAACATTCTAATCTAAATAAAGACTTCTTGCTAATTTTTTAGTAGGTCAATGATTTCTCATGTAATGTAGATTGACTATCCATTTTCCCTTAGTTGGGCTCTAAATTTACCAGTAAAAAGATGACAGTAAATTCTTACTGAATAATTTATTGTTCATCTTTGGCATTAAAAATTATTTTTTAATTCAAATGCAATATGAGCTTAACTGTCTATTTCTTAAGTTTAATGAGTGCTGAAGTCATTTTAGGATAAATCCATAATTTTATTACTTTATTGACTTTTTCCATTAGCATAAAAGATATGTCGGGAATATCAGTTAATATTTATTAAGCACTTTCTAGATACTTTGTAAAATCCCATCAAGTGTAAATTCTTAGTTTTTAACAAATAGCAGACACAATCTTGGAGTACTTAATGCAATGCCAGAAAATCCAACTATTTCAGATTAAGACAACATTTGGTTCTTATGTATCTTAAATATCAAAGATAAAAAGATATAGTACCATTAAAACTGACAGCTTTTCAGCCAACATTGATTAAAGAAAGCTCAGCTTGGAGAATAGGAAATGAAGAAACTAGACTAAAGCAAATAAAAAAGTCTTAATTAACAACATTACAGTTGTGACATGTGGACAGAAGCCAGATTAAGCAGATGCTATCATCAATTCATTTGTTGTCATGTTTGCAGTGTGGCAACTGGCTCCAGAGACAGAAGATATTCTGGAAGTAGTGCATCCTGGGATGCTGTTTTTTGTTTACTCCACAAATGATCATCAGTCATAATGATGCAGTGATATTGGTCTTCACATCAGGAACTGTCAAAGCAGAAATCAAGGGAGACCACAGCATTAGTTTTTAGTCCTTTAAAAAAAAATCATTAATATTGCTTATCCTTTCTTCAAATTTTCTAGATTTTCACAAGAAGGAAATAAACTCTCCTTTCCCCCCTAAAACATAATCTACAAGCATTTTAAATATATTTGGAAACTTATTTATGACAATACATACCTTAGGTAGCTCAAGAGACCAGAATTCCATCAAGTGAAGAGATAAGCATGAATTACATGGCTGCTTTATTTGATTACGAAGTACAAAAGCCCATTAGCAGAATGGCCTGTTGTCCTGGAGAGAGGATGCTGGCCTGCCATGTGGAGGACCTGCAGTTTTTTCTCCTGCTCGGGCTTGCCAAGCTCGCAGGGGCTTGGAGAGCAGTCATTGTGCACACAGTCGACCTCAAGAAGGAAATGTATAATGATGCCGAACTCTTGACTATTTCATTGTCTTTGCATTAGGGTAATATACATAAGAAATTCCTGTGAACTATGGCTATAAAAGGCATCTTTTCAAATGTTTTATTTACAATTTGCACTTGAACAAAATATCTTTGGGGGAAAAAGTATGAAGTTTTGATATAAATATGTATTCTAAGTTAGGGTTTTGCTATCAGTTGTGTGATTGGGGAGAATTCACTTTAAATCACTTAAAATGCCCGCTTTTCCCATTTGTAATGGTGGTAACTGGCCGAACCTAGCTGTAGCAAGTTTATATGGATTAGTGAGACTGTGTATGTGAACACCACCACATGCCTTGGAAAGCAGAGGTCCTTGTTCTGGCACCCACAGCTGGTTTTAGGGCCTTCCCTGAAATTAATTCAACACTGGATGCGATTGTCCGTCTATACATTTACTTGGAGAACTTACATCTACTTCTCAAAAGTCATTTTGATCCCAAAAAATATTTAAAGAAAAATCACTGCTGTAAAATGTGAAATATGTTATCTTACTTTCATTATTATTCTATTAAATGATTCATCTTAAATTATTTAAAATCTGTTGTTATTTCACAGATGTTCACCACTGATAATTTATTTTCTAGCTTACACATATGTATTCCTCTCTATGCAAAGAGAAGACTAATCAATGCTCTTGATGGAAGACTATCTTTCTTCCCCAAATTGAGAAGTTCTTATATGTAGCGTGAAAAGCCTGTCATACCAAACATCCACTGGATACGGGACAAAGTACCTGGGAGTAGGGAGAAGTGTCTAAGAGAGTGGGGACAGGCCTCTCCAAAGAGCATTTCACAAGGACAGAGGAAGGGGATCCCCACTGGCTTTCCAGGCTTTCTTTAATTCTGTAGTCCTGTTCCATTTATTTGAAACAAAACCTATTGTTTCTAAATGATAAAATAGCACCTGTTTGCAGAATTTTCCCAGATAATAAAGTAAATTTGCAGAGAGTAAAAAATCCGTCTTCATCACCCAATCTTCAACTCACCAAATAGTAACTATTATTAAATGCAACACATTTTGTAACATTCTAGAATAATAACCTAGAGTTATTTTGGATAGTATTTGTCAACAAGTATTTATGAAGTGTTAACTCTGCATCTGGGCCTCAGGGATAGAAAAAGTGATTAAGGTAGGTTCAACAACTAAACAATCATGTCGGGGGCATAGAAAAGCAAATCAGCAATGACAATGCTACTAAGGGACATTCAGGAAATTACAGGAGGACCATCTGAGTCAGGGAAGTAAATCTTAGCTGAGACTTCGAGCAAGAGTAAGTTGGCCAATTGTGGAAGGGGGTGCAGTGGTCATGTGTTATTATAGTGCATGTTTGTAAGTCATTCATTTAATCAATTTTAGCAAATCTTGTTTTGGAGTCTTTCTGTAAACATCTTATCTGCTCTATTCAATCATTGGCTGATATGATGGTTATTTTATAAAATTTCCTCCACTTACACAGAATCCAAATTCTATTTACTTTTACTAGCACTAACCACAGTACCAACTCATCTCTCAAAGCAAACTTCCTAATCATTCAAACCCACATCCCTATTCACTATGTAAAACAATTGAATTAGATATGGTCATAGAATTGTTATTTAAGTGTTTTATGTACACAAGTTTTATTCTTTTCCAGTAGATTTCAGACATATTAGAAATAAGAAATGTGTGTTCTTTTATACCCTCTAGCACAGTATTACTCCAATTTTATACTGGAAACCATATGAAAAAAAATACATACTACATTACGATCCAGTGTGGACATATGTAATACACTTTATATATTTTTTTTTTTTTTTCCACTAGAAAAAAAACCCACAGGGCTTTATTATTCCCATCACAAAGAGCAGGCCTTCACACGACGGGGGAGCAAGCTGTCGGTGGGGAAGAGGGCCCTATTTGCCAGCAATAAGTGGGTTCCGCAGGACCACAATGACC
>CAUYPK010134127.1:0-25092 GCA_963574355.1 Loris lydekkerianus | reverse complement strand
CTTTCATATGAAAGCTATAACCCAATTATAGCCCAAGAAGAAGGGGAAAGGAGAGAGGAAGGGGAGGGGAGAGGATGGGTGGAGGGAGGGTAATCGGTGGGACCACAGCGATGGTACATCTTACAAAGGTACATGTGAAATTTACTAAATGTAGAATATAAATGTCTTAAAACAATAACTAAGAAAATGCCATGAAGGCTATGTTAACCAGTTTGATGAAAATATTTCAAATTGTATGTAAAACCGGCATATTATATCCCATGATTGCATTAAACAGCTATGATTTAATAAAAAGAAAAAAAAATAATAATAATAATAATAATTTTTTTTTTTTTTTTTTTTGCAGTTTTTGGCCAGGGCTGGGTTTGAACATACCACCTCCAGCATATGGGGCCGGCACCCTTCTTTTTTGAGCCACAGGTGCCACCCTAAACAATAATTTTTAATTAAACTTGCTAATATGTTGTTTAGGATATTGCATCCTCATTTAAACTGAAATATGTTTGTAATTTCCCTTTATAATAATATATTTTTTCCAATTTTAATACCAGGTATATCCAGATGAAGTAGAATTAATTTAAAGGATTTCTTCTTTTTCTATTGTCTATAAGATTTGGCAGGGTCTGTTTTTTAAAATCATCTTCTTTTTTTATTGATAAATATTAGTTGTCTATCTTTTGAGACTTTGGAAAAAATAATAATTTAAAAAATTAAAGAAGATTAAAAAAAATTATAGGAGTTATAGAGTTTAAATATGGCAAAATTTAGTCATTACTTCTCCTATTAATGAAACTGTCAGTTTTCAGAATTTAAAAAAATTGTGGTAAGATTATAAACAGTGTCTCAAATAATGTATATTTTCTCATATGGACTTATTTGAATGATAGAGTTCTATAATTACTATTATTAGAAAATTACTAATTTCTAACAGTTTAAGTCTAATAAATTTTATAATAGTTAAGAAAATGAGGTAAAATTGAAGAAACTAGAAGTAGATTGATGTAAGTTTGTATATACATGTATGTAATGAGAATGCTATAATTAAAATATAGATAATGTAACATTTCAGAAAATAGGTGTCTATAAGGTGAACATAAACTCTTCATATTCTTATATAACAATTCTATAATAAATTTGCATTGAAATGAGTTATTTAGTTGGAGATAAAAATCTGAAGTTTGACTCTCTTTCTAAACTATATATTGAATCCAGGAGAAATAGGCAACTTTGTTAATGATAAAATCCATGGTATAATAAAGATTTTGTTATCGAATTTACAGTTTAGTAACCTATTAATAAGCCTAATATTGAACAATTTGGTAATTTGTAATTTCTATGATAAAATATAAATCTGTAAACATTTTTTAAAAATACAAAAATCATCATATATGTTGAAGCCAGAATAGAATTTGTGTCATACATTAATAAATATGTTTAGTGAATAATCCAATTAAGTCATTATTTGCCAGTGAAGCAATTATTTTCTTGTGAAAATGTACCATGGTACACCACAGATGAATATCATTTTAATGTAGCCAAATGTATACTGAAGAGTTAAAACAAGTGAGTTGCTTTGCTCGTCTGTCTTTAGCAGGGGAGAGATTAACTTTGAAGGTAGTTTTTTAATGATTAATTAACACAGTTGTCTTCACTCAGGGTCTACAAACAGAGAATGCTACATAAAATAAATCCATCAATTGTTCTTATTATTGTTAGCTTTACCGTTTTAGCATTTTATTGTTTTAGCATTTTATTGAATTTTCAAATAATTATGTAACAAAGGATCAAACCAAACAAATCTTATATTTGCCCTGTGGCTACAATGCACACTTAATTATAAATAACCAGCATTCTTGTCAAACAATCCATGCGCACAATTGAACTATTTATTACTGCCCTAAACCCACTGGCTAAATGTGGAGGGGAGGAGTGGCAGTGAACTTGGGCCAAGGAAACAGAGAAACAAAAATGCCTAGAGTGTTCAATTTATAATTAGATTCGCTCATAAAATAATTTAAATTACTTAGTCATTTTAGGTATACATTTGGTAGTTTAACTGGTGAATTATTAATCTTCTCATTTTGCCTTGACCCATAAATCTATCAAATAGACAAAAAGATTTGAGAAACATATTTTATGTTATACTACAATTTATTATTCCTAAGAAGTGTCACCTCAGCAAATTATCTTTGGCAAGAAAGATTTTTACCTACTGTATGCAATTTTCTGGTTTGACCTTTGTTACTACACCATGTACCTTTTATAAAATTTTTGGCTGTAGGTTGTAATATGTAAATATCTAAATTTAATAAATATCCAAGCATCAAGAATTCTTAAATACACTTAAGGAAACCCGTAAGTGAATATATTGTTTAAATTCCTAGTGTATGCTATGTTACTAGTATGTGATGTCTTGTTTGTTAAGCAGTGTGAGGAAAACAGTAGCATCATTCAGACAGAAAATAAGGTCCATCTTGTTCTTTGCAGTGGTAATAACAATTAGTATTAACATGAAGTATCTCAGGTATTTAATGCGATAGGCATCACTTGAAAGTTGAAGAACAGACGTGGTGATTAACTGGAATTTTAACAGCACTGTACAGTAACATGCAGCCATTGACTGCTCTGGAATTTAGTAATAGGAACAATGTTTTATTATATCATCCCCTACTTAACAAAACTGCATACAAGTAGAAATTTAGACTGAATAGCTCTTTTTTTTTTCTGAAGGACTTATCAAAATTGTATTGTAAGTTTGGTACAAATTCTCTTAGTCATTTCTAAAAAATCTTGGTAAATATTATTATTTATCCATACTCAGCATAGTAATGGCAGTCTGATGCTTGTTAAAAAGGCATTTTCATAGCTAAATGTTAGAGGAACTAAACATCGCCTTACCCTAAGCTCTCTCAAAGTGAGGAGGAAGAAGACTGCTTTTGCCAATGTAAATGAGAGGCTTTCATTTTTATTACCAATGAGTTATTACTAGGGAGATAAATTGAAAATATTTTTATTAAATGCAATCTACTATTAAATTATTCTTTAAATGTGTTATATTTAAATAAACAGGTTCTAAAATAGACATAATTATTAGTTTAATTAGGAATAAAACACCACAGGTTGAAATTTAATTACATTGCCTCAATAAACTATGTTCATGGGCATTCAGTTCCCCAATTATTATTCTGGCACTCTGGTATCTGTGTCTATCCCTTTAAATGGTAAAAGGTTTTGATAGACTGTTAGAGGAAATTTCTATATGTCTTGAGAGAACTTTTGTCCCTGACTCCCCCTTCAAAGATATTTGTAGAGCAAACATCCTTTGCAGATAGAGCAAGTAAACAGAGGAAAATGTGTACAAACCACCACAGTAAACATCATGTCTCCCTCTGGTGCCCGGGTGGGGAGAGTTTGCTCACAACTTCTTTCTAAGGTTGGAGATTTCTTAAATGTGAAGTTCCCCTGCAGTGACGCAAACACACTGGGTACACAGCATGTATCTAACTTAGCAACACCCCCTGGGACCATGGGGACAAAGAGAGACCGGGCATGTATGAGGCTTCTGTCTCCTTCTGTGCTATGACGCAGGTATAACCACGTTATCTAAGAAATTAAACACATACAATAAGATTAGCATCAGGCTTCTTAACGGCAGCCAAAAATTATGGTAAATATTAGGGAAATATTTGAAAGTTTTAAGGATAAAAATTGTGTATGCTGTCAAAGTATAGGCAAAATTAAGGGCGTTTTGAACGTTCACATCATAAAACACTCTTTTGTACTTCCACAAAAGTTTATGTAATTAATTTTCAAACTAAAAAAAGTCAGAATAAAATACTTAAGTTTGGATATCACATGTCTACACTCTACATTGAGAACAATTAAAAAGGTAAATCAGGAAAAAATGTAGAGGCTATAATGAAGTGCAAAGAACAGCAGAAACCAGGTGACCAGGAAGATGCCAAAAATAATAATAATAAAATAAAATAAATTTAAAAAAAGAAAGATGCCAACCACACAGATAACCAGAAAAAAAGAGGGGATTGAAATGATGCTATTAAAGTTTAGCTGCACTATTAAAGTGAAAAAGAGACTTTAATCTAATATAAAAAAATAAAATTGCCATTAAAAACTTATAATACAGTGTCTCATAGACCAGTAATCCTAGAGTTTTAACATTATTAAAATAAGGTTAATCTGGAAAAACCCAGTTGTTGCTAATAATATTATAAACAAGGAGAAAGAAGTCTGCGGTTCATCCTTTTGGTTACTGATCACTTTGTGTTTGTTGACTCAACTGATCAACATTTGAGGATCTACTTTTTCCTTCTTTTCAGTTGATACATTTCTAGAAAACAGTGGGATTTGTGCATTAATTCTCAAGATTCTTACATTCCCTGTCCACATAATCGTATTGGAGTCGGCATACAATCTAATTAAAAACTGTGAAGCCCAGAAGTTTATTCAAACACCTAGCAAAGACATGCTGCCTTTGCTGTCATACATAAACATAAGTGAAATTTAGCCTAATTGGCCACCAGTCTTTATACCCCTACAAGAAGGTAATGTCTTTGGAAATACAACCCACACGGAAAATGGGGAGCAGAAGGGTTATCTTCTCACCATGTGCAGGCCAAGATCCAGGGGTGACTAACGTGAAATATATCTCTAAAGTTTTTAAATATATAATTTAATATTTTTTATTTTCTTTAAATTCTGTTAGCATTAGGTGTTCTTAACATAAATTGTAATCAAAAGAGTCATAATATTAGACAGACAGCAGGGACCTCTGAGACCCTCCTAAGGGACAAAGTGGGTACCTTGCTTTGGTTCTTCCTGAATAATTGCCCCATATGGGAGAAAGGACAAGGGCAGACCATTCTTGGTACTGGCCCACCTTGCGGCTTTTGTCGGTCTGATCATTCTTCAACAAGAACAAACCAAGAACTGGAACACAGACAACTGCCTGAACTCTGGACAATAACTATCACAGTGAGAAATGACAGAAGCGGAAAGTGAATTGTTCTGGCTGGAGCTACAGAGTATATGAGAAAATGCACCGAATTTGCTAAGTCAAACAGTCATTACAGAACTTAAAGTTTCCACTAGGGAGTAGAAAGCTGGAGAGTGCCTCAAATAATCCACAAAAAAATCATAATTTCTTAACCCATTATGGAACTAAGATCTTAGAGCATCCAATTAGCCTGAGATCTAAGGAAAGCTAGGCCTCTCCAAGGAGAGAGAGATGGGGAGTGAGCACAAGCTTTCAGGGTGAGGAGTAAGCCAGAGAGTACTCAGCTGACATGCTTAGCAAATCTCTGAATGCTGGCAAGGTAGTGTAAGGCCTTTGATCATGCAGACACCAAAGAATTTGTACTCACATAAGGCTCTTTTCCTTAGACCCAGGAGAAAGAAGGAGAGCTGGGAGGTAAACCGGACAATACTTCAATCATGGGAAGGTCTAGGGAAAGGAACGTTTGATGCAACACTGAGGGAAACATGTGCGTGAAAAAGGAAAAGCCTGGATCCTTCTTCCCTGCAGAACAAAACCATCTTAGGCTTCTGGGCAAAGGGAAGATTGCCCTGTCATGCCCAGATAGATCCCTGGGAGGACTGCTATGGCTGCAGCTAGGAGAAAACAAAAACAGACAAACAAAACTCTACCTTTAACTCTAGTAGAAAAAATGATCCTGGGCCCAGGGCACTGGATGGGCTGCTACGGCTGCAGGAGCAGGTCTTGAGAAAGGCCTGACGATGATACTCAGGGATGCACAGACAGGGCTAGGCTAGGGCTGCGGCTGGACCCAGACCACCGAGATGCAGGCCTCTGCCCAGCACCACCGACAGGCATTGTGTAATAAGTGACATCAGTCAAGAGTTGGAGAAGAGGAGAAAGCACAGACAGAGAGGCCACCTCTGTCGTGAAGGCTCACAGGGAAGAGAGAAGCTGAGGCTGCTGCACAGTGAATGTGCAGAGCATCCCTGCAGTTCACGTACCCCACCCTAAGAAAAAGGTAACGGTTACAGAAATTGAGATTAACCCAATCCCATCTCGACCCTTCTCCATTTTACTCAATACCCTACAACCAGTGGTCTAAAAAAGTTATGCCTATTTTAAAGGATATTATTTACATCAATATCTACTGCCTTATAGTCTAAAAACAGCATTAATGAAATATCATATGACATTCATACAAAACAACAACAATCACAATAAGAAATAACACATTTGAAAGACAAGCAAGAAAAGAATTAAATTTGATGATATCAGCCACGTGTTGAAACCACTACACAAGGAATACTAATGATTAGCAATGTCAAAGACTTTAATGGGTAAGATGGGGAATGCGTGTGAACCAATGAGGAATGTCAGAGAGATGAAAATATACAAAGAATGAAAATGCTAAAATATTTTTATGGACTCATTACTTATTTCAACAAACCAAACAAAATTTAGTGAACTTAAATAGAAGGAATTGGAAATTGTGTAGCCTCCTACACGGACAAAATAGTTAATGAAAAAGAGAGAAAGAAACGGAGCATCAGAGAGACACAGACAACGCACGCCATTAGAATTCCAAGGGAAGGAGCAAAACTGGAGCAGGTGAAATATGAAAATAATGGATGAAAAATCTCCAGCAAGAATAATAGACACCACAGTGCGGGTACAAGGAACTTAAGGAGCATCTTAAGAATAAATGCAACATATAGAGAAATAGATTAAAGATAGATAAATAATAGAAAGGGTGGTAACAGATAGGTAGATAATATAGATAGGTAGATAGATAATAGATTAGATAGATAGATGGAAGAAAGAAAAGCTATACATACCCCCAGACAACTCATATTAAATCTAGGGAAAATCATAGATGAAGATATTGTCTTCAAGGCAGTCAGAGAAAACAAACCCATGACATACAAGGGACGCATGTACAGAGACATAGAGAAGTGATAGATTTAGAGTGTTAGAGATGGAGGTGAGGGACCTTTCCACTGAGAATTTTATTAATATAAACTGTGACACTACCTCTCAAAAATAAAAGACAAATAAAGACTTTTTAAGACTGGTAAAACTAGACAATGTATTAGAGCAGGCCTGCATCTAGAAGAAATTCCTTCAGCGGTGGAATAAGATACTAGACAGAAATTCTAATCCGCATGAAAACACAGGGGGCATTAGGGGTGAGATAAAGACACAGCAAAACCGGTTCCAACAGACACAAAATCTCAGCATTCCTTTCAACCAACAGAATAGAGCCTGCAGATTGAACGTCATAGACATAAAACGGGAAACCGTATAACCTAGTCTATATCTAAGAGCACTTCAGAAGGAGCCTTCATGGCAACTCCAGGCTCTGCTGCTGCTGAAGATGACGAAGACAGGGAGATGCCAGGCAAAACTCGACGCACTTTACACACATGGAATTCTGTAGTGTTCACCACGTCCCGTGGGGCATGTTAAGCACAGTCTACATTTTACAGGTAAGAAAACTGACCAGCAAGATGAAGTCAGTTGACCGAGGTCACACAACCTGCTGCTTGGGATCTGTACGTGCAACACACACTTAGCAACTCCTTCTGTGACAATTTTCAATGAAGGTATTTTGAAGAAAATCTTCACAACATTTCTGAACCTTTGACTGATGATACACCAGAGGAATATCAGGAGAACTGGACGTAATTTCTAATTAATTCATTAGTGAATTAATGCAATAGTGAATCATTAAGGAGTCACTATTACCAAAACTGTTATTTGGACTGCCTAAAAAAAATTTCAAAAAGTTTTAGATGAGAAAAAAAGATATTGAAGTCTGTTCCAAAAGCAATGTTTTTAAACAATATTTTGTGAACAGAGCACTATAGTACATAAACCTTTCTGTACTTTACTGTGTTACACTGTATCTGCTTACCTTACACATAGTCTCTGCAATATTGTTCAAAAAATATATTGAAAGGAAATGTGTATCTATGGGCATTCATTACTGTATTGCTTAGTTACGCTGTTTTAATAGCGATGGCACTTAAATTACTGAATATTTACAGAAAACTCTGCTGAAATGGTACATTATACAATATAAATCCAGTTACCTTAAAGTATCAATAGCACCACCTTGGGGTGTTTGGTATTTCAGAAATGCTATACTATGTTTCAATATAAATTCTTTCCTAAGGATTCTATATGACAGAAACATAAATCTAAATATCTTGGCAGCAAGAAAACAAGAAGATAAATGTGTGACATTGGCATTGAAACGTAGCTTACAGCAGGAGAACAGAACACAACATGGGAAGAAAAAGAGAAAAAGCATAAAATAAATAAAAATAAATGTTAAGAAGAAAGAGATTTAGAAAATAAATTATGGTCTTAGTACGGTTTGCCTATTTCTGAATCCTCAATGGCTAGGTATGCGATCCGGCTGAACTTCGCAGGGCCCAAGAATGTTGGTGAAGCTGTAAATTGGAACGTAAATTACTGGTGTCATTCCTGTGTTTTATTACACCATCTCTTACCATTGACCATCAGCCAGGATGGACACGGTTGCTGCTGGTCAACCTGAATCCAACAGAGAAAGAACAGAGCTCAAAGCAAACCTGCGATGAACAGGAATCATAAGAAAATTTTTAAAGAAATTGTTTTAGGCCTAAGAGATTTGAGTGATTTATTACTGATCAATTTTCTATCTTCATATACATATTATACTTAAAAACTGTAAACTTGAAAGAATTCATCTATGTCCTGAGGTGGAAAAATCTAGAATGCACTTGCGTGTGAAGAAGCCAGGTGTACAGTAGGATTACAGATTAGTGTACAAAGTATAAACAGTGACGAAGACAGAACAGGCCGGATAGGTAGCATTGTTCCATTTGGTAAAATGTTTTTTGAAAAACGTTGTGCTTACCGTATAGTCACATAATTTGGATTAGAGCAAACATTTTAATCTGTTACCTCTAATTTCAAAGATTTCCATAGAGCATACTGGGAGATTGAATGAATATTCAATAAATACTAACCCCTAAAATGAAAGATGTTCTCAAATATATACAAATATGGAAATGAGACAGAATGTGTAGCATTTGGGTTTTGAGCCTAAGTAAGAAGAAACATATATTACTAGTAACAAATCGCATTTCTTTTTTGTATCTCTAGAACAGTAATTTTACAAGGTCAGGCTTTTTTTTTTCATACTTTTATAAATAAAAATTTTTAAAGTATCTTTATTTTTTAAAATAAGCTCCTGGTATCTCCACTAATAGTCTATAGAGTTAAACTATTAGTTTGAAATAATTATTATATACTTTAACTCTTTTTTAAATTTTAGAAAAATCAACTTAAAAATCAATCTATCTTAAGCTAGATTACTTGTTAAATAAAATTTGTAAGTATTGCTTTTAGAATATAAAACACTATATATTTGCTATTTTAATTCAGAAAATAATCTGTTATTTTAATCTCATACAATGTGCATAAACCATCTCTCTGACAAACTAAAAACTGCAACAGTACCTTCAGCGTTGATAATTTTTATATGAAGGACAGCTATATTAAAATCATTGATAATTCAACTGTTTATAAATTTTACTGTAAATTTAATTTAAATGATATATTAAATTGTAAATAAAGAATAAAATTGGAAAGACTATATTGTATATTATATATTAAATTTATATTATTTATATTGTAGTTATATTGTAAATATAATAAAATCTTTACTGTATTCTGAAAAGAATAAATCTTAACCTTTGATCCTGAAGGTGTTTGCTGTCCGTCCTCTGGTGACCTTAAGCTTTTGCTTCATTGTCACAGTAGGTATAGAAAAGGTGGCAATCGACACCTGTGCCCAGTGATCAGTGCCAGCTGATCACCTCATTCATATTGAGCTCCCAGGGGTGACTCTCTCCAGCTTCCTGCACTGCCCCCACTTCCTCCACTGCCAGGTGGAGTCTGGGAAATAGAATTGTGAGTAAATGCATCTTCCCCAGCCTCATGGACGCCATCTTTAAAACTAACGTGTTAGCCTCTATGAGGACTTTAAGAATTTGTTAACATTTTAGCTTATTTCTTCTTACCTGGTGGTACAGTGACCACGTCTTCCTCCAGTGACCTGTCAAAGTAAAAGGGACGCTATAGCTCATTTTTCTTTGGAGGTGCTTTCGTTCTTTTCTTAATCATTCAATTCACTTAGCTTCCTTACAGTTGTAGCTTTCTGATGGTTTCAGGAAAAATTACAATTTTTGCAAATTATCTTTTTTTTCTGGTATTTAGGTGGTAAGTGGCATTTTCTTTCTACTTTTGGCATCCCAATCAGAACAAGAATTCTAATGTTTTCTTTTGAAGTAGCAATTTAAGTTTTCACAGTGCTCCCTAATAAGAAAGGAGACCAAAAAGTATTCCCCTATTGCTTGTTCAGAAATTTATGCTTCTTCAAAGCTTGGCCAAAATTTATCACAGTGAATTTTTGTTAACAATAAAACTTGTTTTCTAGAAATGCATATAATACATGCTGCCCTATCACTAGGCTCCAGCCTTTTTATGATCACATGTCGGACCTCTGTACAGATTATTTTCTCTGATTTATTTTATTTTCATTTTTTGCAATTTGGCCAGGGTTAGGTTCAAACCCACCACCTTCAGTATATGCTTTATTAAACATGCTACATGTGCAGTTTGTCTGATTTTTATTTATAGCTGTGATGAAATAATGCAGCAATCTTCAGACTTTTTTTTACTCATGCAACTTTCATCAAATGAAATTTTATGTATTTTTTACAGTACAGAAATAACACTAAAGAAGGACTGTTCTGCGTAAAGTCAGGCAGAGGGAGGTGAAAGACTGGCTTTCTGATTTGTTTTCTGCTTTTGTTCCTCAAAACTCTAATTTGTTCCTTGAGCATCTCCAGAGGAAACTGGGACTTTTTAGTAAGTTCAAAACGCCAAACACTACCCAAGACTTATTTAATCTGAATTTCTAGAAATAAACTCCAAGAAAGTGTCTATGAATACTCTCTTCAGGGAATTCTTAGTGTGAGAATCTCATGGCACAGGATGAAGACCTCTGAACACAGCGGAAAATTACCATATTTAATTTGTCTCAATGTATTTTATTAAATGTGCTCCATGTGTAATAATTTAGACAATATAAACACAATCTGAAGCAAGAATTTTATTAATATTTTATAAAATTTTACAACAAAGACCTCTACATTTTCTCTAAATAGTTTTAATTTACTTCATAGTTTTCTATGAATTCTAAAATGAAAAATTGCTAAATAGTATACATAAAGCAGGGAATACCCGAGGTTGTAATAATTCTTTTCCAATTATAATACACCACCTCTTATCTATACCAGAAATGGAAAATAAATATTAGCACTAAAACAAGCTATGAACAGCCTGGTGGAAATGAAGACCATTCTTCTAAGTGAAATATATCATGGAAAGGAGAAATAAACACCATGTGTGCTCACTATTAAATTGAATTAATCACTCAACACCCATATGAGTTTGGCAATAAAACTCAATAAAACACAGGTGGGAGGGGGCATGAGGGGAGGAGTACCCTGCACACTGTCCAGGTGATGGGCAGTCACACTCAGAATTGGGGCCCAAACCGTACAAGAGCAACACATGTAGCTGAAACATTTGTAACCCCATAATATTCTGAAATAATAAATAAGCTATAAAACTCACATTTTAAAAATTGTAAATTTGCAAAAACAACCACAAAATTCCTGAGGTTTTATAACACAGAAATTGGAATTGTAAAAAATCTGAAAGCTACAAAACATTTAGAGAAAGTTAAGAAATCGATTTAACACACTGCAATTATAGATTCTGTCAATTTATCATTTCTCTGAGTATAATAAGTTGTTAATTATTTATGTACCTACTATTCATTGGAGGTCTAGAAGTTCATGTTGATATGAGTTTTTTACTGAACATTTGAAACATTCGAAATGTTCTATAGTAAGGACTCTAGTGTTTTTCGGGTTTAGAGATCATTCTATTTACAAACATTATAAAATTGAAATAAAATTTCTAAATGTAAGACACAGAGACTTTATCTAGATGAGTGAATAGGAAACTTTGTATCCTAGTATTGAAACACTGTAAGGAGGAAAACCTAACAAAGAAAGCAGCTGAGATAGAAAATGTGAAACAAACAACCCTAAGCAGAGAAACTCATGACAACACTTACAAGTGAGGGAACCTGAAGTTAACTTATTCTTGAACATACAAGCTAAGTGAGAAAAACTTTCTTATGCTAAATTGTATTTTGTGTGTGTGTGTTTGTCATTTGCAATTGAGAATCCTGGCACTTTTTCTGTTTCATCAAATGAGCTGAAGTATTTTTATATAATCTTCACGTAACAGCATAAAATATATCAGGCTAATATTATAATCTGAAAATTCGGCAATTTGAGTTGCTCACTTCCATATACATAGATATTTATTTTCTTTTTTTTTACTTTATAGGAGAATTTTTTTGTTTGTTTATTGCAATTTTTGGCTGGGGCCACATTTATACCCGCCACCTCCCATATATGGGGCCGGGGCCCTACTCCTTGAGCCACAAGCACCGCCCTTCTTTTTTATTTCTTAAGTTGATTTGTCACAGGTATCTATTGTTTTTAAGTTTGAAAGAAAATACATTTGTCAATTACATTACTCTCATATTTTATTTTCTTTTTCAAAATATATTTTAATCCTTAAATTCATTAGTATTTTTGTTTTATTAGCTGTATTTTCAGTTATTTTCTAGCTTTTTTATGTTTACATTAACAGTTTATTTTTAAATAGTAACAATTTATTCTATATTGTAAAAGAATAAAATTAAACATTAATTTTACTCTAAACATTATGTTTGTAACATTTCATACATTTTGAATTACAGCAATTAGGTGAAATTAATTTCTGAATAAAATCTAATATTCTTTTTGATTTCTTCTCTTATCCCAGTATAAGATTATTTTGGCTTCCAATGGGTTTGTGCTTTTCCTTCTCCTAAATTGTATTTTTATTGTGGGCTGATATAGAACGTGTTCTATATAACTCCAATATAACTCAATTATAGCTGAAATTGGGGGAAATGTTTTCTATTAAGAAATAGTCCAGAGTAGCTTCAATATATGTAAATATCACTTACCATTCTAAGACAGGCTGTTATATTTGTTTGTAGGCTTGTAGATTGTCCTGTTTGGGGTTGTTAATAAAAGCCTACTTACTAAATTAATCTAATTTTCTGCATCTTTCACCGTCTTTTGAACATGGCCTATCAAAATTTAAAAGAAAAGTGATTGTAATTATGATAGTAGCTTTGAATTGTTTCCTAAAAGAATTTCCAGTAAATACTTTAATATAGCATTAATCAGTGCTGCTTCTATGTTTCATTTCAAGAAACATGATACAGGAGAGGTAATATAGGACCACATATATTAAATATATATATTTTTATAGATGCTATGACCAAGTTATAGGTAATACAAAATGTTTACAGGCCCCAAATCTAAAACCGTCACCTTTTTTTATTAAATGAAAACCCCTCCCAAAGACTTCTTGAACTTAAGTCAAAAATGCCAGATCATGAGCAATCCCCACTGTTTGATTACAGTACCATTCACTTGATGAAGAACACAACAGCTGATCAACCAGAAGAGCTCAGGACCAGCACAGTGTCCAGTTGGTTGGAAGCTCTGCCTTTTAGAGGTCAACTGAGATCCTGGCTCATTATCTTGTATCACGAACACCCCAAATCCCCCTTCTCATCTTATGTGTTTCTATATAACGCCTTCTTGACCTTACACAGGTCTCCTGAATTCAGTGATTGAACACACTTTTTTTCTTTTGTGTGTGGCCTTTCTATTGCTGTTACAAATTATCACAAACTTAGCGACTTAAAAAAAAAAAAAAAAAATTATTAGCTCACAGATCTGTAGGTCAGAATTCCAGGCCCGGTATGGTTGACTGCCTACTCAGAACCTCATGAGGCTGAAACCAGGTGTTAACTGGACTGCACTTCTTTCTGGAAGTTCTACGGAAGAATCCACTTCTGCACTCGCTATGGTTGTTGGCTGCATTCAATTTCTTTCAGTGTGAGGACTCAGGGCCCTGGTTCTTTACTGGCTCTTAGCCAGGAGCTGCTCATAACCTGCAGGGACACCCATGCACCTTTCCATGTGGGCGGCACAGGAGAATCTCACTGGTGGTAAACTCCTCTTAAGCCATAACTGTCTCCAGAAAAAGCTCACTTCATTTTGGGGGCCTGTCTGCTTTAGTGAGAGTTTCCAATGATTATCTCCATATTCCAAAATTAACTTAATTGAGATCACAACTACTTCTTAACTCTTGCCATATAATTTACCATAATCACGAGAGTGTTATAACACTGTATTAACAGATTCTGCCCTCATTCAAGGAGAGGAAATGATAGGAGGCTGGGGGTCATCGTGGGACAACTTAGAATTTAGCCTTCCACCCTAAATAATAAAAAAAAATTATCATTTTTTCATTAATTCTAACCCCAAATAAATTGCATCCTTACCAATCATGTTACATTTTCCCACTTATGTGTGAAAATGAACGTGGGCTCACTGCCCTTGTTTAGCTTTCTGTTTGCATATACTTGACACAAAAGGACTGATTCTATTGCATCTTTCTCTGTCATTTGGTTTTAGTTTTATTTGTTCTAAATAATATACACACTGTTGCGTTTTGACCTCTTAAGTCCTCTCCAGCTTCTCCACAATACCACAGACTGAGTGGGTTTCTTTCCTCTTGTTTTTAAATTGCTTTTGTTTCAACTTATAGTCTTCATTTTCGCCCCTGACAAGTAAATTCCTTTTTGTATTTTGTTAAGAATACAATTTCTTAGATAATAAACTGGACCTGAGATAATGACTTTCAAACTTATGGATTTCCCCTGTATCTTTTGTGGTATGTTTGTTTTTATGGGCTCTAAATTCGTTTTCTTTTTCCAATTTTATGCATCCTCTGAGCAGATAAGATCTCTACACACTGTAGGTACACAGGCATTGTGAATATTCCTCAGTTTCTCTCACTCACCAATCAACAGAGACCATAATTCCTGTATAAGGTTGATACTCAGGGAACGGTCCCAGGTGTGGTTCCATTTCTAGCACGAATTCAATGGGTGTAGCTCAGTGATCTCACAAGATGTTCACCCTTCAACTACCTCCTAATTTACAGGGCCTCAGACTCAGTGAAACACAACAGCAAAACAAATAAATACTCTGCAGTTGCATCGCCAACAATGATCTCCTCCAACAGCTTCTACCTTTCTGTTTTCTGGAAGTTCAAAATTCTCAAAAGATGTAGAAAGCCAGGGATGGAGAGAGCTCAATTTCCCAGTAACCCCTCAAAGGCAGCATTTGCACTCACTGCTTATGGAAAAGAACTAGGTCCTTAAAATAATAGGCAAAAACTGGAAAAAGTAATCACATATTAATCAGAAGGCTACTCTTTCGTGAGGCAATGCCCAAGTATTATTAGCATGAGATCTAAGTGGCTTGGTTTATGTGTTTACTGATATGTTTGCTTTTTTGATATAAAAGAGTGTTATTGACTTAATAATTAGAGCCACCTCCTTCCATAATTTGACAGTAGTTTAGCTAAAGAATTTATGCTCAACTCTTTATCCTCTTGCCCAGATTTTCGTGGTAAGCTGAGAAAAGGTAAGGCTGCTTTCACTACTTATTTTAAACAAGAATAAATAAATCAGATTTTAAAAATCATACGTTTAATATCATAACGTTATGAAAATTTTTGCAAGAACGACAGTGAATAATATATTTTTGAGGGGAAGTGAAAACGATTTTACCTTTTCCCTGGAAGGGACCACTGAACATATGACCATATTCAGGGGGCATGCCGTTAAAACAGTCTTTCAAGTCGCCCTAGGAATAAATGTTTTCTGAGTCTATACCATGGTAATGAGTGGGAAAATATCAGAATCTTAAAGAATTTATGTCTGTACAATATCAGAGCTAGCGTACACTGGAGAATGGACCCTCAAATTACCCCCATGGGAAAGTCAGACAATAAGCACAAACGAAACTGAGAAGAGACTAACACCAGTGGGAAGAATTCTTAATGAAATAGGCAGCTAGGAAGCAAAAAAACAAATCTGAGCGTGGTGAGGTTAGCCTCCTTACATCCTACCAGGAGGAATTACATGCATGCGTGGACATTACACATGCGTGTATAATACATATACATTGTAGACATCACACACACACACACACACATACACACACACACATACACACACACTTTCGTCAGCGTAAAGGAAGAACCTGACACACAAAACACAAAGATTTTATTTTTGGCAAAATGAGGGCAGCTGCCTGGAACATTCAGACCAAGGCAACCTCAGATGTCAGCTCTTCTGGTCATTTGTTATAAGGGGGTTTTTAAAAGCGAAAGGGGTGCGGGGCCTGGGCTGATACAAAGTTGTTTGCCATGAATTCTCATTGGTTTACAGGTAATATTGATTAGGGACTGTTTATAGATTGTAAGGGTTACGGTGTCCAGATGTGTCTTTGGAAGGTTAACTCTTAGCTGCTCATGGGGATGGAAGCAGCCTCAGGGAAGGATGACTGAGCTCCAGGGGCAGGTGGGATGTGGCTCCTTTCTCCTTCTCGGGCCTCTGTAGGACTCATGATTTTAAGGAGGTTGGCATTCCTCAGATAAAGGGTTTTTTTTGTTTGTTTGTTTTGTTTTTCCTTTCTCACTCCATAACCCAAAGGGATAAAGTGACAGGGAAAATTATCTAATTTTGATAACACACCACAATGAACATAATTATTGACGTTTAAATTAATTTTGGAGCCACAAATAACCTACTTGGGTATGAACAAATTTGGGAATAGTTATTATGAAAAATTAATTTACACCCACATTCATTTGCTTCATTTGGTCTGTTCAAAAGAGATTTCATAGACTTCAATCCTTTTCACTGTTTGAGATAAGCAAAACTTCTGGTAAACAAGTTTGCTAACTAGTTTTCTGTTTTAAAATGAGTATGTTCTTAATTATTTTTTTTTTCTGATTTCAAACATAAACATCTTAAAAATATATACAAAAGCATTAAAAAGAAAATCAAAGGACCTAAAATTCTCTCATTCAAAGAGAACTATGGCATTTAATTTTATATCTTAATCTTACTCTATTGTCACCATGATTTTTCCATGTTATGTGAAAATTATAAAATTTTCTTAAGTAGGAAGTATATTTCAATGTCCTAATAGTGAAATATTACATGTTTTTTTTTAAATTGATATCAGTTGACATTTGGAGTATCTTTCTGAAAAATACATCCATCTGACATACAAAATAACTTTAGGAAAAAAAACACAGACCATACATTGAATAAATTGAAAAAGAAACTAAAAAAATGCTATGAATTTCTTTCTCTTAATATGGTAGTGAACTAATCACGAGGTTATGAGATTATTTCAATGTCTATAAAGAAACTTAGAATTAACAGTTTTATTTTTATATGTAAAGCTCATCAAGAATTTTGCTTCTTATTAAATGCTCCTATCCCTACTGCCACTTCGTCTCCACATGGCCTCTGAAGACTCTTTAGTTAATGTGTATTTGAAGTATCATTCTGCCCACAATGAACTGTGCTGAAAGTACCATCAAGCCTTTAGCATAGAAAGAAATCAATCTAGTGATGGTAAATGGTCTGTGGTCTCACAGGGATAGGCTCATCTGTTAAAACTTTAAAGCCATACAAATCAAATATCCTTTTCTTTTGTAGAGTGCTTTATGTGGAATTAATGTATTTTAACCCACATGACACTAGCATTTTCTATTCTTGTAAGATGTACAGAGAACTTGTATCTTCAAGGCACTGTGGAATTTACCATTTCAGTCAGATTCAGCTTTTCTCACTGATTTTGAGGCTAACTGCGGACCCGCTCATCAATAACTGAAAGAAAGCAGGTCCTGGAAAACACTGAAATCACTGTTTATTCAAAAAAGAAATACTATCATTTACCTGGATACAGATTAATCGTGATTAAAGTATATCAGGATTTGTGGTAGTCCCATCCCAGTTGTCCAAAAAAAATAAAAAAAAAATAAAAATAAAAAAAAATAATAATAAAAAAAAAAAGAAAAGAATTGTCAAATCAGAATTCCATCCCAGTGAAAATAAGTTTCAAAATGTAGGCAAAATGAAGATATTTTAGGATGAAAGAAAACTAGGAGAATTCACAGCCAATAGAGCTGCACTTTTTAAAACAAATGCTAAAGAAAATTCTCCGGGCAATAAGAGAAATCACACTGAAGGGAAACTTGAAACTTGGTACATTTTTTTTTTTTTTTTTTTTTGAAGTTTTCAGCTGGGACTGGGTTTGAACCCACCACCTCCGGCATATGAGGCCGGCACCCTACTCCTTTGAGCCACAGGCACCACCCAGAAACATAAAACTTAAGGAATGAAGAAAAGTACAGATACGATTAAGTGTCCAGGTAAATATATTACACCACCCTATTCCTCTAAATTCCTTTAAAACATGTATAATTGTTGAAATTTAAAGGTTATAACATTATGTGACAGAGTTTTGAACACATGTAGATATAACACATATGACAACTACAATATAATGTGGAAAGGCTACGGAGATCAATATCGTAATAAGGTTTCTACATTTCACTGGAATTAGTAAAATATCAGCTCTAAGAGTCTGATAAAATATCAGGTATGTCCACGGTGACCTGTAGAACCACCACATACACATACATACACACCACTGTACAAAGACATATAGTTCAAGAAACACGAAAAGTAAAATAGAATTCTAAAAAGCATTCTAAAAGGAAGTAGGAAAGGTAAAAACAGAGGCACAAGCAATAAAAGGTCAACTGCACCCACACACACCAACTATTACATTAAATGTAAATGGTGTGAACCTGCCAATTACGAGATTGTCACGTTAGTTAAAAAAAAAGTAAGACTCAACTTGAGCTTTCTAAAACAAAAAACAAATTTAAATGTCATGATATGGACAAATCAAAATAAAGCTTAGAGGAAGATATAACATGTTAAATGCTAAGCAAAGGAAGAGTAGTTGTGTTTATAGCAAAGTAGACTTCAGAAAAATACAATCCATTGATACACACACACACACACACACTTCAATCTTTTTAAATTATAATACCAGAAAACTCAATTCCATCAGTAGAGTGCCGTGAACTAAAGTATGTGCCCCAACACAGATCTGTCACCCTAAACTCCTGCGGGACAGACTTGTTGTCTTATGACAGTGTTTATCCCACCCATGAGGGCAGGGTCCTCAGGAGGATCCCCCCACCCACCTCCTCAGACTGCTGATGGCACTTCCATTCCAATGGGTGTTGGAGGGACACTCAAACCACAGCAAGTGTCCTCACGAGAGAAGGGGTCAGGAGATGTGAGACCCTCAGAGGACCAACCCGGCCTCCAGCCCGGGAGAAGCCCTCAGTGGCTCCCGGCCCTCACCTGCCTTCAGACTCTGTTGTTTTAAGCCTCCAAGTTTGTGGTAATTTGTTACAGCCGCCCTTAGAAACTAATCCTAGGCCTCTTTAAACACAGTAAGGACAAATGGGTATTTACCAGCGTCTGCTCCAAATCCACCACAGTACATGTGTCCAGGGTGTGGGGTGTATAGTGGAGGGGCAGGCAATCCCTTCAAGTGAACACCGCGTCCCCACAGACAGGATGAGAAAAAGGAGTGCCCTAGGTAGGCGGACAGGATCTGGCATTTAGCAATTAGCGTTGTCATTGCATAGTAAAAATACAGCATGTAATGCAATGTCTTTCCCATTTTCACATAGTAAGCGCCAGAGAGTATTTTGAAATAATTAAAAAATGAATAAAGAAATGAATTAATGATTAGTGTTTACCATGTACCACTAGGAAAACCTGAGAGCCCTTCATCCCCCACATATTACAGTTATTAAAGTAATAGTACTTACTGAGAGTCACAATATATTGCCCAATAGCCAAACAAATAGATTTTTTATCCAAGTATTCAATAACAGCAAACAACCCACACCATAATGAAGTCGACAATCTCTCTGTGTAAACACCTGCCATCAACACCTACGTGTCTGTCCTCAGCACCACACACCACGAATCGCCCGCAGGCGCTGAAGGCGGCTCCGCAGGGGTGGCAACGGTTCAAGTGCCCTGCAAAGTGGCGCTCACACCTGCAAGGAGAAAAGGTGATTTTGTAACTTCAGCACAAATCAGAGGAAAGAAATCAACTTGTTGCTTTTCTTACCAAAAAGAACCAATAGTGAAGAAATATTTTACAGGTGAGGATTATCAAACGGTACACGTGTTATTCTGGAGTCCTTTAAAAATAACTCAAGTACTTTTCAAGGTCATAAATTGCCAAAGATGATGAAACTAACAGAAAACGAACTTTTTATATATGAAGAAGATTAAATTATAAACATATTCTGGTGATACTTAAAATTATAAAAACAAAGCTTCTAAAATCATAAATTATTTAGATAAATTATTTGAAGACTTTTGGAAGGTACAAACCACCCTTATCTTCTTATGAAGAAGATTAAATTATAAACATATTCTGGTGATACTTAAAATTATAAAAACAAAGCTTCTAAAATCATAAATTATTTAGATAAATTATTTGAAGACTTTTGGAAGGTGCAAACCACCCTTATCAAGGGTGGTTAAGTTTTACAAAGTGTGACACAAAAAGGGTTTATTTTTTAAAATGTCAGGGAATCCATGCTATTTTTTCTATAGAATCTCTAACACAAGTACACACATGGAAATATATATGTCAACCTCATTGTTTGTTATAATATATGCAATTGTCAAGATAGATATCATCTTTTTATGTAAATAGGATTTTACATATTTACATATAAAATATTTTGTATTTAATATGAATATGTAAAATTAATCAAATATGCATGACAGATTCTAAATTAATCACATGAGGACGGTGTACCAGCCTGAGTTACTCAGCTTTGGAACACTTGCACCTGTTCACACAGACTCTTCACATGGTACAAGCGTGTGCAACTGCGACCAGAACATCATGTTTGGCTATGTAATGTCTTAATTTATTCGTCCTGCCTGTCAAAGTCAGTGTCTAATTTATTGAATACCTGCTGTGTCCTACACAGTGCTAATTCTGTAGAGATAATTCTATCTAGAAAAAGTCCGTAGATGGTGACATAGGTTTTAGAAAATAATATGAGCTGTGTTGTACCCCTGAGAAAAGAGATCAAACCTGTGCAGAAATGTCACAAACATTTGTCTGTCACACATTTACTTTTATCTTTCACATTAATGTTTTATAATTAGTTTAATTTTTTGATTTTTTATATTCTTCTTTTATAAAAGAAGCACAAGCAAACGGGGTCAAATGACAGCTCGGAAGAGCATCCTGCTCTTCTCTACACACGCATAGTCTCTTCCTTTTACAAGACTGGGGGGCACACTGTGCAGCTTCATGTCCTGCTGTGCTCACCCCACCTTCCACGAGCACCCCTATAATCACATGGTTTGTCCGTGCCCCTGGAGAGGCTCGAGGAGTGGTGCTGAGAGCAGGTGCTGGGGCCAGGCCCAAGCCCAGGCCCAGCTCAGCCCCCTTCTCACCAAAGGGCTTTGAGGGTGTTTCAGCCCCATCCTCACTTGTCCTCATATGTGACATGGCTCGGAGGAGTTGAAACAGCGCCTGGCACCTGAGAACCACTAGGTGTGAAGGGACTGGGCTCAGAAGCAGCCCAAGAGCAGGAGGGTGCTCCACTGGGTGATACAGCAGATGTCGCTGAATGAGCCAGAGGCCTGGCAGGCTGTGGGGAGGGTGGGCAACAAGATGGGGAAGCCAGGTGCAAAAACACGCCACCCTCTGAAACTGCAAGTTAAATGGCCATCACTAGCAACCAGATCTTGCTGGCTGGCGGTCGGGCACTAAGCAGATGGCCATTGCTTAATGGCCGGGATGCACTCAGAGAAACGGGTGGTGAGGCGGCACGGACCCCACTAAGTGCATCTGCACACACCCTGACAGGACAGCCCCAAACACCCAGGTCAGGGGAACAGCCTGTGCCCCTGGGCTACAAACCCATGAGACCAGTTCAGTACCAAATACTGCAGGCCGCTATAACACAGTGGTGTCTGTGTATCTAAACATCCAAACACAGAAAAGCTTCAGTAAAGAGAGACAAAAAGAAGCAAAAAACCACAGTGCGCCAATTGCAGCGGGCACGGTTCTAGACCAGCGGTTCTCAACCTGTGGGTCGCGACCCACAGGAACTGTATTAAAGGGTTGCGGCATTAGAAAGGTTGAGAACCACTGTTCTAGGCTGTCTTCCTTCTGCCTATAAAAAGAAAGTCACTGTCAAACCACCTCGGGCAGGTCCTCTGGAGGTCTCCAGAGAAGGACTATTGTCACAGGAGACGAGAGCACCACGTGTGTCTCTGCCCCGACCACCTCCCAGGGGGACCAGACGTGGAGGTGGAGACAATGACCCTGACCCTGTGCAGGCCTAGGCTGATGCGGCTGTTTATCTCTTAGTTTTTACCAAAAAAGTTTAAAAAGTGAAAGTAAGGATGTTTTAAAAGTAGGAAAAAGCTTATCGAACAAGGATATAAATAAAGAAAATACTTTGTACAGCTGTTAGTTTTAAGCTATTACTACAAAAGAGCCAAAAGTTAAAAAAATTAATTAAAGACTTAACGAAATAAAAAAGTTACAATAATTTAAGGTTAACTTATTACTGAAGCAAAAAAAGTATTTTAGAAATAGATTCAGCGTGGCCTGCATGTGCGGTGGGGCACAGGCCCTCAGGTCAGGCACCACCAACTCACCCAGAGCAGCTTCCAGTCCCTCCCACCAGCTCCTCTTGTGGCAAGGACCCTCCTGAGGACGTCTCCACGTGCAGGAGCAGCCTGTGCTTACTCTAAGTCAAGTGTAGCAGAGGGAGACCGGAGCCTGACACTTCACACCCCAAAGGCACACCCACGTTTTCTGTGCACAAATCAGCCAGTGTGCACAGACCGACCACAGCTGGGCCTCACCTCAAGGTTCTCAGATCCCACAGCTTCATCCCATCACCAACAGCAGAAGTCAGGAAGAGATTATAAGCCTGGGAGTGTTGGGTTGCAAACGAGGAGCCCTATAACATAAGGGGAATCGAGACGTGCTTTTAACAGCTGTGTTAATCAGCATTATACAAAGGATATCGAAGAACATCCTCATCTACAGTATGAAATTAACACAATGTTTTTCTTATTTTTAACAATTTAAGAAGTGGACTCAAAAAACTTCCATATGAAGTAATGAACGAGAACACATTTTGACCTTAAGAGCTACTGATGTCTATTTTCTCTATGTGTCATGTAGCCGAGAGTCACAGAACTATAAGATGATCGAAGATCAAAGACCACGAAATTAATATACCAAACTTTATTTTGAAAGTGTAGGTCATGAGCCATACTCAATAAACCATCTGAAGGATACCTCTTAATAAAGAACTTACAGTTAAGGTGAGTTATTAATCTGCTGATTATCAAACCCCAAGACACACCGGGCAGGTTCCTGGGTTGTCGCAGGTGAGACCCACCTGCCTCAGACACTTATTTCCCCTTATTTCCTCCTTCTGAGGTCCTGGCCCTGAATCTGTCTGGAGAAATTCTGTCATAATCTGAAATGTCTCACTGCATGGGACTGAACTGAACTCCATCTACAGAACCTGTGGGACAGAGCATAGGGCGGTAAGTGCCAGGCACCAGGGACAGAGTGGCTGCCGCCCACGAGCACCAAGTACAGTACTCACCAGACTCAGATCTGTCCCAGCCCTGGGTCACAGTCAGCAGGAATAAGATCAAGACCAGACGGAGGGCAGTAAACAGGATGTGCTAGGAGTTCTACAATGCAGTTAAAGAAAAACTCTTTGTTTTGTGAGCTTCGCTCTCTCTTTGGAGCTTGCCACTGCACTGTGTTCTCTTGTGCCTGAGATGCACTGAAGCCGGCGAAGAGCTTTGGGAGCAGCTGCACCTTTGTCTCTCCATGTGGAGGGCTTGAAGTGTTAACGTGCCTGGGTCCCTCCGTTCAGTGCAAATGGACTAAGCAGGTGTCACTCATTTTGCGTCAAGCCACACCGACAATCACCTAAATACCTTATGATTGATATTTCTTCCACCTTCCTTCTGGGTCAAAGCTATCCAAAACACTTAGACAGATTTAATAAAGGATATTCACAGCATTTATGCTTAAAATATGCCTAGAAGTCATTTGTCATTACAACCAGGAAATAAAGATTGACGTAAGTTCAATAAGAACCATAACTAACCTGTTCCAAGTCTTAACTCTATGCCTGTAGCATTCTAAGCACTCAGGTTGTGTCCTCCCAACAAACTTGGGAAATACAATTTCACACCCACTTCCAGGCAGGAGGCTGACGATGTCCCCTTATCAGCTCACAGCAGCCAGAGCTCTCACTCCAGCTTTCACCAGTGGTCCCAGGTGAGGACCTTGGTAACTTACAATGTGATATAAAAATAAGGGGGCAGACTTTTTTTTTCCTTAGAGACAGAGTCTCACTTTGTCGCCCTCAGTAGACTGCTGTGGCATCACAGCTCACAGCAACCTCCAGCTCTTGGCCTTAGGCATTCTCTTGCCTCAGCCTCCCAAGTAGCTGGGATTACAAGCGCCTGCCACAACACCCAGCTATTTTTTGGTTGCAGTTCGGCCAGGGCTGGAGGATAATATTTAAAAATAAACATATCCTACATCAAGCACACAAAGTGAATTCGGTGTGAGTTTAAAATGACTTGTTTTTCTTCCAGAGGCTTAGGAAGTCTGGACCCCCCTGGGTTACTCACAGAGATAGGCTTTTTTTGAAAATTCCTTAGGCCTTTCTCTGAGGCAATACTCCCGTTAAGCCTGAGACCCAAGGACGTGCAGCCCTTCCTCAGAGACACGGGCCAGAGGGTTGACATATGTTAACAACATATTGTCTGAGGTCTATAGATATTCTGCCCTGAAGAAAGGACACAGTCATTACTTCATACTGGGTAAACTGAGTGAATGCTTGAG
>CAUYPK010134126.1:0-18006 GCA_963574355.1 Loris lydekkerianus | reverse complement strand
CGGGTAAGACTGAAACTGCAAGAGCAGGCAACCTAAGACAGGGGCTATGTTTTTCCGCCATACAAAAAACAAAAGAGGGAATTGTTGGGCCCTGCCATGTGCCTGAGGCCTAGTGCAACTTCCCGAGCCTGACTAGAAGCAGGTCCATCGAGCTACTTCCGCGTAGCAACGACTCAGCAAGGCCCGGCCTGAAACTGTCTCTACCTAGATACAGCCAATGTGGTACCATGCCACTGGCCCGACCCTGTCACTCACCTCTTCCCCCGCCCTCTTTCCCTGCCCCTTCTCCACAATAAAAAAATAAATAAATTCAAAAAAAAAAAAAAAAAAGTTTGAGACCAGCCTGAGCAAGAGTCGGATGCTAAAAATGAAAAACTGAGGCAAGAGGATCCAAAAGTTTGAGGTTGCTGTGAGCTATGACCCCACAGCACTCTACCAAAGGCAACAAAATGAGACTCTGTCTCAAAAAAAAAAAAAATCTGGATCCCATTGGGATATTGAACAATCACTCTGTGATTCTCTCCATGAGCATGTTAAATAAACCTCTCTCTCTTAATTGTGAATTGATCTTTCTTTTAGGGGGAAGGGCAAGTTTTCCCTCACCCCTACAGAATACATTACCCATCCCCAAAAAATGTTGTAGTTTTTTTGATGAAAATTTTTCAACAAGCTGAATTTCTTGTATGTGGGATAGGAGTGGGAAGGAAAATTTGCTCCAAAATATAAATGACAAATGCCTTAATTCCCAAGGCAAAGGAAGACAGAGAAGTTTGAGAAAGAAAGAAGACAGACCGGGACTTTCCAGAATAACTGGCATATTTACAGAAGCTGAGTCAGTCTAATTCTTTCTTTCTTTTTTTTTTTTGAGACAGAGTTTTACTACGTCACCCTCGGTAGACCGTCGTGGCATCACAGCTCACAGCAACCTCAAACTCTTGGGCTTAGGCGATTGTCTTGCCTCAGTCTCCCAAGTAGCTGAGACTACAGGCGTTCGCCACAACGCCCGGCTATTTTCTTGTTGTAGTTGTAACTGTTGTTTAGCAGGCCTGGGCTGGGCTCGAACCTGCCAGTCTCCGTGCATGTGGCCAGTGCATGTGGCTGGCCCCCTCACCACTGTGCTACGGGCTCTGAGCTGAGTCACTCTAATTCTAATATTGAAAGACATGGTATAGTGTACCAATTAAAAATGTGGCTGCTTGGCTCTGCGCCCATAGCACAGTGATTACGACGCCAGCCACATACACCGAGGGTGGCAGGTTCAAACCCAGCCCAGGCCAGCTAAACAACTGCAACAAAAAAATAGCTGGGTGTTGTGGCGGGCGCCTGTAGTCCCAGCTACTTCAGAGGCTGAGGCAAGAGAATCCATTAAACCCAAGAGTTTGAGGTTGCTGTGAGCTGTGACACCATAGCACTCTCCAACAGACAAATGGATAAACAAAATGTGACATATACATATAATGAAATATATTTCAGCCTTCAAAAAGGTGAAAATTTTGGCCAGGCACTCTGGGAGGCAAAGGTGAGTGGATGTCTTGAGCTGAGGAGTTTGAGACCAGTCTTAGCAAGAGTGAGACCCCATCTCTACTAAAAATAGAAAAACAAGTCAGGCATGGTGCCACATGTCTGTAATCTTAGATAGAGGCAGAAGGATTGCTTGAGCCCAAGAATTTAAGGTTGATGTGAGCTAGACTGATATCACAACACTCTAGCCTGGGTGAGAGTGAGACTCGGTCTTTTTGTTTGTTTGTTTGTTTGTTTTTTGAGACTCAGTCTCAAAAAAAAAAAAAAAAGTGGCCTAGGCACCCGTGGCACAGTGGTTACGGCGCCAGCCACATACACAGAGGCTGGCAGGTTTGAACCTGGCCTGGGCCAGCTAAACAACAATGACAACTGCAACAAAAAATAGTTGGGCATTGTGGCAGGCGCCTGTAGTCTCAGCTACTTGGGAGGCTGAGGCAAGAGAATTGCTGTGAACTATGATGCCATAGCCCTCCATAGTGAGACTCTGTCTCAAAAAAAAAGAAAAGAAAAAAAAGTAGGCTGCGCACAGTAGCTCACTCCTGTAATCCTAGCACTCTGGGAGGCTGAGGTGGGTGGATTGCTTGAGCTCACAAGTTTGAGACCAACCTGCGCAAAAAGTGAGATCCCCGTCTCTACTAAAAATAGAAAAACTGAGGGAAGAGGATCTTATGAGCCCAAGAGTTGGAAATTGCTGTAGGTGATGATGCCATAGCATTCTACCCAGGGTGATAGCTTGAGACTCTGTATAAAAAAAAAAAAAAAAAAAAAAATTGGGAAAATTTTGACACATGCTACAACATCCATGAACTTTCAAGACATTATGCTAAATGAATTAAGCCAGTCATAGAAAGACAAATGAAGTATACTTTCACTTATATGAGGTATCTACAATAGTCAAACTCAGCTGGGTTCAGTAGCTGACACCTGTAATCTGAGCACTTTGGCAGGCTAAGACAGGAAGATCACTTGAGTCCAGGAATTTCACCATGACCTGGCAACATTGGGAGATCCCCATCTCTACAAACAATTAAAAAACAATTGGGGCTTGATGCCCATAGTTCAATGGTTTGGGGACTAGCCACATGCACAGGGGCTAGTGGGTTCAAACCCAGCCTGGGCCTGCTAAACAAACAAATAAAAATAGCAGGGCATTGTGGTGGGAGCCTATAGTCCCAGCAACTAGGGAGGCTGAGGCAAGAGTTTGAGGTTGCTGTGAGCTGTGACACCATAGCACTCTACCAAGGGCAACATAGTAAGACTCTGTCTCAAAAAAGAAAAAATTGCATGAGCATGGCGGTGGGCACCTATAATCTTAGCTACTCGGGAGGCTGAGGCAAGAGACTCACTTGAGTTCAGGAGTTTGAGGCTGTAGTGAGTTATGATCAAGCCACTGTCTGGGTGAGATGGTGAGAATGTGT
Organism: Loris lydekkerianus; assembly: GCA_963574355.1. Taxonomy (NCBI): domain Eukaryota; kingdom Metazoa; phylum Chordata; class Mammalia; order Primates; family Lorisidae; genus Loris; species Loris lydekkerianus. The sequence goes on along the minus strand of CAUYPK010134126.1, from coordinate 15,067 downwards.
CTCTAAAAATTAAAAAGAAAAGAAGATGCTCAATCCATGTGACATATAATTATTATAAAAAGGCATACAAAATATTCTCCTTCTTCAATTCATTAATTCAACAAGTGTCACCAGGTGCGGTGGCTCACACCTGTAATACCAGCACTGTGGGAGGCTGAGGTGGGAGGATTGTTTGAGCTCAGGAGTTCGAGACTTGTCTGAGTGAGAGTGAGACCCCAACTCATTAGAAAAATTGAGCCGGGCACAGTGGCAAGCACCTGTAATCCCAGAGGCCTCAGAGGCTGAGGCAGAGGATGTCCACAGCCGGAGTCTGAGGCTGCAGGGAGCTATGAGGCCACTACACTCTGCTTAGGGCATAGAGTAGAACTCTGTCTCAACAGCAACAACAACAACAAACCCACAGCAACAAATGTCAAACAGATATATCATCTATGCATCAGTCTACACCAGGGGTGTCTAATCTGCAGCTCTTGGGCCATATGTGATGGCTATAAATGTGGCTGAAAACAAAATCATAAACTTACTAAAAATATTAAGATATTTGGTGATTTTTTGGCAGAACTCGATGGCATGGTTCTGAGTATGGTTCTTTGTAGATGACAAAGTCATGTTACAGTGTCATGTAAAATAAACATATGTATGCTCTCGTTATGTGTATGCACGTGTGGCTTCAGTTTTATAGTGGTATGCAGATTCCTTTGCGCTATCTTCCAATTCCAGACAGTCAAATAGAAACCATCAAATGTTACATGTGCTTGAAATGACTTGGTGAGGCAGTGATTGGCAGTAGTATTTCAACCCGCCGTTGCAACATTAGGCATTTAATGTTATTTTGAAGTCAGGTAAGCATTCTTATTTGATTTTTTTATTTTTTTGAGACAGTCTCATTGTGTTGCCCTGGGTAGAGTGCCATGGTGTCCTAGCTCACAGCAACCTCAGACTCCTGGGTTTGAGTGATCCTCTTGCCTCAGGAAAATAATATTTTGGTGCATTTGCAATTTTATTTTCAGTCATCATAAATATGATATCTCACAATTTTCAAATGGAATGTGTAGAACTGCAAACTGACATTCAACTTAAAGAAAAGTTTTATTTCATTTTTTTTTTTTTTTTTTTTTTTTGCAGTTTTTGGCCAGGGCCAGGTTTGAGCCTGCCACCTCTAGGTATATGGGGCCGGTGCCCTATTCCTTGAGCCACAGGCACTGCCCCTAAAGAAAAGTTTAATTGAAGGACCCAGTGACGCCGTGACGTCATTTTGGGTTTTTAGGCTTTTATCCTCCATTTGGAGAAAAGCTGAAAGCTCCTAGTTCCGTTTTTTTAGTAAACCACACCCCTCCCTATCTCCTGGAATGTGTCCCTATTTCCCAGAGTGCGTCCCCCCATCCCCCACCCCGTTAAGATTGGCAGGACCCTAACAGCTTTGCTTCCCACACCCCTCACTCCCCTCATAAAAACCCCAGCGCACAGCGAGGATGGGGCTCTCGGTCCCAGCTGCATCTGGGGGTGCTGACAACCCAGGCTCGAGCGTGAATAAATACCCTCGTGTGATTGCATCGGTGTCTGGCTCTTTCATGTGGTCATTGGGGACCCTGATTCTTGGGTGTAACGTTTGGTGCGTTGGCCAGGAATCCCCAAGACCCTGAGAGACCCCACCTGGAGGGCCAGTAAGTGTATGTGTCTTTGTCTTTGTGAATTCTTTCTGTACTGCACAGGTTTTGGGTTGTGGTTGGAAGATGGCCTAGGTGGACACGCTGGAGGGCCACCTACTGGAGGTGGCCGAAGACGTTCCTACCTCCCATGGGGAAGGCTGGGACGTGGAATCCCCAGCCTCCTAAGTAGGGATCACGTGGAATCAATCCCCTTAGGGCTTTTGAGTAGGGTCTGGGACATGGAATCCCCACCTCCTACAGTGGGGATCATGTGGAATTGATCCCCTTAGGGCTTTTGAGTAGGGGCGGGCTATGCCCGCAGATGAGCACCAGGCCGTCCATTCACTTCAGTCCGTGGCCGTGTCTGCCTTTGTTTTTGTATCGTGTGTGTTGTGTTGTGTGTGGCTGGGCGACTCTGACGATGGGACAAACTCAGACGACTCCCCTTTCACTTATCCTTGACCAATTCCAGGACTTTTGGGCCTGAGCCCAGAACCTGGGTCTAGTGGTAAAGAAAAATAAACTTGAAACCTTTTGCAGGAGTGAATGGCCGACTTTCCATGCCAGATGGCCGCCTGAAGGAACTTTTCACTTCCTCTTTATCCTCCAGGTTAAGGATATTGTCTGCAGGCCTAAGACGGGCCATCCTGATCAGGTCTTGTACATTACCACCTGGCAGGACCTGGTTGAGAACCCCCCTCCCTGGCTGAAAAGTATCCTACCGTCTTGGTTGGAGAAAACCGAGGCCAGCACAGTGCTTGCCCTGTGGGAAAAGCCTAAGCCCAAAGAGACTAGACCCTCCCCCCCCCACCTTTACCTCCCTGTATCCTGTGTTGCTGAGCAAGGTGAGCCCGGAAGAACTCTTTACCCGGCACTACCTTCCTTTGATCCAGGTACACCATAGTGCCCAGCCAGTCCCAGGAGAGGCTGAAGTAGCAGCACCACCTGTCAGCAGTCCACCGCATACTTGCAGGAGAGCCTTACGGGACGCATCTGGACAGCCTGGGTGGGTTGTAGGCCAATTCTATGGCCTTACCGCTTAGGGAGGTGGGCCCTCCTTAGGAGGGAACCCTGCACTATTGGCCCTTCACCAGGAGTGACCTATACAACTGGAAAATGCAAAACCCTAAGTTCTCAGAAAAACCCACAGCCCTCATTGACTTATTAGATTCTATCCTTTTCACTCATCAGCCCACTTGGGACGATTGCCAGCAACTGCTACAGGTCCTCTTCACTACTGAGGTGAGGGACCGAATCTTGGCAGAGGCACGGAACTCCGTCCTAGAGGACAATAGGCAGCCTACCACAAACCCAGTACTAATTGAGTCTGCGTTCCCACCGATCCAGCCAGATTGGAATTTCAATACGGCAGAAGGTAAGGAGAGACTCCAAGTTTACGGCCAGACTCTCATGGGGGGTCTCCGTAAAGCGGCAAGGAAGCCGACTAATTTGGCCAAGGTAGGAAATGTATAGCAAGAGAAAGATGAGTCCCCAGCCTCCTTCCTAGAGCGGATCATGGAGGTGTTCTGCACTTACACACCCATGGATCCAGAGGTGGAGAATAGTAAGGAGGCTGTTATGATGGCTTTTGTTAATCAGTCAGCTTCAGACATTAAAAGAAAACTTCAGAGAATAGACAGGTTGGTGGAGAAGTCCCTGCAGGACTTGCTGGTGGTGGCTGAATGAACATAGGACAACTGAGAAAGCCCTGAGGAAAAACAGATGCGGATGCGTGCCAGCAACAAGCAGACCAAGGACCTCGCTAAGATCCTGCTCTTCACCATGGTAAGCAGCTCTGAAGAAAAGGAGCGGAGGCTGCGGAAACTGGCCGCTGGAGGAGGTAGGGAGTCGCCCTGGGGGGATCGACCTCAGTTATGGAGAGATCAGTGTGCATACTGTAGAGAGACTGGCCACTGGGCCAGGGAATGCCTAAAAAAACAGGACAATGAGGATCTCCCTGGTAACCAAGCCCACGTCTTAGAACTTGGGGAACTCAGTGACTAGAGGGGATGGGGTTCAGATCCCCTCCCCGAGCCCTGGGTAACCCTCAAAGTGGAGGGGGCGCCAAAAGACTTCTTAGTTGACACAGGTGCACAACACTCAGTCCTAGTTGAAAGTGGAGGCAAATTAGCCTCCAAGAAATCCTGGGTGCAGGGCGCCACTGAGATGAAACAATACTCATGGATCACCAGGAGAACAGTAGATATAGGGGCAGGCCGGTGTCACACACATTTATGGTCATCCCAGACTGCCCTTACACCTTACTTGGTAGATACCTCCTTAGTAAAATCGGAGCACAAATTTCTTTCAAATAAGGAACACCATAGGTTATGGACAGACAGGGGCATCCAACCACCGAGCCAAGTGGATATCTCTGAGTGGCTGAACTCCTACTTGTCAGCTAGGGCTGAAACAGGAGGAGTGGGACTGGCAAAACACTGGGCCCGATCATAGTCGACCTCAAGCCTGAAGCTGAGCCGGTGTGGCTAAGACGGTACCCCATGACCCCCCGAAGCCAGAAACGGAATCCTGCCCCACATTTGGTGGTTACTGGACACTGGGATTCTGATCCCCTGCCAGTCCCCATGGAACACCGCCTTGTTACCAGTTAAAAAGCTCCTCACTAATGATTACCGGCCAGTTCAAGACCTCTGGGAGGTTAATAAGTGGGTAATGGATATTCACCCGACTGTACCAAACCCCTACAACCTCTTAGGCTCACTGGCCCCATCCCAGACCTGGTATACAGTATTAGATTTGAAAGATGCCTTCTTCAGCTTGTCACTGGCGCCCCAGAGCCAGGCCCTGTTCGCCTTCAAGTGGAGTGACCCAGAGAGAGGCATCAGTGGACAGCTAACGTGGACCCGCTTGCCACAAGGGTTTAAGAATTCTCCAACTATCTTTGATGAGGCCCTGCATGAGGACCTGGGTGAGTTCCTCAGGTAGCACCCCAACCTGACGCTCCTCCAATACACAGATGACATCCTAGTGGCAGCCATCAGCGAACAGCACTGCTTACAAGGCGCACGAGACCTGCTCATCACACTGGGGGACCGGGGGTATCAGGCATCTGCGAAGAAAGCCCAGCTCTGTCAGCAAACTGTAAAATACCTGGGATACACCCTTAAAGATGGTCAAAGGTGGCTCACTGAGGCCAGGAAGCAGACTGTACTCAAGATCCCGACCCCAACCAACCCCAGGCAGGTGCAAGAGTTTCTGGGGTCTGCAGGGTTCTGTCGACTTTGGGTACCAGGCTTTGCTGAAATTGCAAAATCCCTCTATGAAGCTACGAGGGAGGGGCACCCCTTCAAGTGGACAACAGAAAGAGAATTAGCTTTTCAGAGACTTAAGACTGCTCTGCTTTCTTCCCCCGCTTTGGGGCTCCCTGACATAAAACCATTTCATCTCTATGTAGATGAACATAAAGGGATAGCCAAGGGGGTGTTGACTCAGATTTTGGGGGCCTGGACCCGCCCAGTAGCCTACTTATCAAAAAAACTAGACCCGGTGGCGTCGGGATGGCCCCCCTGCCTCCGCATTGTGGCAGTCACTGCACTGCTCTCATAACGGACATAGACAAACTCACCCTGGGGCAGGAACTGTTGCTGACCACGCCCCATGCCATCGAAGGGGTCTTGAAACAACCCCCTGACCGTTGGATGAGCAACGGGCATCTAATACACTACCAGAGCCTGTTACTTAACCCACCACGAATCCGGTTCTTGCTCAGCACTGCCCTAAACCCCGCCACTCTCCCGCCCAACCCAGATGTGGAAATACCACTCCACAATTGCCAGGATATCCTAGCCCAAGTCCACAGCACGCGTCAGGACCTGACTGACCAACCGCTGCGGGACGCTGAGGAGACCTGGTTCACGGATGGCAGTAGTTTTATAAAAGATGGCCAATGGTACGCGGGGGCGGCAGTGGTCTCTGAGGCAGGTACACTTTAGGCTGAACCTCTTCCAGTAGGAACTTCTGCCCAGCGGGCTGAATTAATTGCCCTTACCAAGGCTTTGGTTCTAGGCCAAGGAAAAAAGCTTAATATCTATACTGACAGCCAAAACACGTTCGCCACCGCTCACATACACGGGGCCATCTACCAGGAGACGGGATTGCTGACAGTGGAAGGGAGGACTGTTAAATACAAACAAGAAATACTAGACTTATTAGCCGCCATCTAGCTACCAAAAAAACTAGCCATCATCCATTGCCCAGGACATCAAAGCCCAGTGGCAAAGGGCAATCATCAGGCGGACAAGGCCACCAAAAGTGCAGCCCTCAGAACCACACAGGCCCTGGCAGTTAATCTAACCGACACTGGGCCTCCAGTCCTGCCAGAAGAGCCCAAATACACCCCTGAGGACTTGGCCTGGATCCGCATCATCCCTCAGGCACTTAACCCCTCCCAGTATAATGGCTGCTGGTGCACAGCCGATGGGAAAATTATCCTCCCTGCGCAGCTGGGGCTAGACATTTTGCAGTGCATGCACCAAGCAACCGATATGGGCATTAGGAAGTTAAGAGATCTAATCTGACATGCACAGATTAAGATCGAATGAATGGATGCAAAAGTGGAACAGATAGTTAACGCTTACAAAGCTTGCCAGCTCACTAATGCCCGAGTCAGACCTACTACTCAAGGCACCCGCACAAGGGGCACCAAGCCTGGTGTGTATTGGGAAGTGGACTTCACGGAAATTAAGCCTGGTCAGTATGGGTACAAATATCTCTTAGTGTTTATAGATACTTTCTCAGGGTGGATAGAAGCCTTCCCCACCAAACTTGAAACTGCTCAAACCATGGCGAAAAAGCTGCTAGAGGACGTTCTTCCCAGGTATTAACTGCCGGCTATAATTGGCTCAGACAATGGGCCAATGGGCCAGCCTTTATAAATCTCAAATAACTCATGGGGTAGCCACAGCACTGGGAACAACCTGGAAATGACATTGTGCGTACAGGCCCCAGAGCTCAGAACAGGTAGAAAGAATGGATAGAACTTTAAAAGATCTTAACCAAATTAACCAAATTAACCCTGGATTCTGGTGGGGACTGGGTGGCTCTCCTTCCCTTTGCCCTACATAGGGTCAGAAATTCCACCTATACCCTAGGTCTCTCTCCCTATGAAATTCTCTATGGAAGATCACCTCCTATTAGTCCAAATAACCGCATAGATCTTTTAACAGAAGCAAATGATGAAGATTTTCTCCTTTCCCTCCACTGTTACCAGCAGGTTCAGAAAGAGAACTGGAACCACCTTAGTGCCACCTATGCGGCGGGCCCAATCCCAGAGCCTCACAAGTTCCAGCCAGGGAACTGGGTCTATGTCAAGAGACACTGGCAGGAGACTCTCGAACCCTGGTGGAAAGGACCTTACACTGTGATCCTGACCACCCCCACTGCACTCAAGGTCAACGGCATCGCTGCGTGGGTTCATCACACCCATGTCCGGTTGGCAGACCTGTTTGCCATCAAGGAAGATTATATCCCACAATGGAAGCTCGAGACCCTGCCAACCCACTCAAGCTCAAATTCAAGCGTCCAACACAGTCACCCTGATGACAGTCCCGACACTCTTGTTAACTGTATGTCCCCCTGGCTCAAGCTCACGCCAAGTCCTCAGCAGCCCACACCAACCTTTTAACATCACCTGGCAGATCCTGGGAGGAGCCATGGGAAGAACTCTAAACTAGACCTGGGGCTTACACCCTCAGGGTGACTGGTATCCAGATGTACAGGTAGACTTAGACGATTTAATTGGAACCATTGGATAGGATACCAGTCACTATTATGTGTGCCCTGGTTATGGGGTAGACAAGTGTGGCGGAGCTGAGCATTTCATCTGCCAAGCTTGGAGTTGAGTCTCCACGGGCAATATCTGGTGGGATCCACCTTACAAAGGGGACCTCATTACAGTAAGGCAAGCCACGACGGCCCTACCATCTTGCCGGTGACCGGGAGTGCGGAGCCCCTTAGACCAACTTTGCGACCCTGTCCTCATCAGATTCACAGCAGCAGGGAGAAAGGCAGCAGGATGGGAATGGGTAAAGACTTGGGGGAATTCGCCTGTATGACAGAGTTTGGACGCCCTACACGGACAAAGGGGGTACGTTCACCTTAAAAGTTATTTACTCGGCCCCTACTCCCTGCCTCTATGCCCCCCTGCTCCCCCTCTCCTAGCCCCTTTCTCAGTGCCTCACCAATTAACCTCACCGGGCCCCCGGATCCTATTTGGGACCTTCTCATCAGTACCTATCAGGTACTTAATCAATCACGGCCGCAGTTGACTAACACATGCTGGCTTTGTCTTGATCTGAAAACCACCTACTATGAGGGAGGGGTGTGAAACCCGGTTGCCGCTGGCATCAGCATGCTTGCCCTCTTCCTTACCCTCCAATCCATCTCGGGGAAGGAAACTTGCGTGGGATGGGTGCCCACCTCCCACAGGCACCTATGTAACAATATCTACCAGTGGAAAGGAATCTGGTATTTACTGCCCCCCCAAAGATGCCTGGTGGGCTTGCTCCACGGACCTGGCTCCATGCATACATTTAGGAGTCTTAAATGCAACCAAAGATTACCGTGTCCTTGTGCAACTGATACCTAGACTAATTTACCATAAGCAAGAAACTGTTTTTCAGAGATTTGAAAACACATGCCTTCGTTTCAAAAGGAAACCAGTGACGGCACTCACCATCTCTGCCCTGTTAGGACTGGGGTTAGCAGGGGCGGGCCCTGGGATCTCAGCTCTAGTCCTCCAAGATAAAAACTACGGGGCTCTAAGAGCAGCCATTGATCTAGATATAGAAAGGATAGAAAAATCCATTACTCTACTTCAGGACTTTCTCACTTGTGTTCTAAAGTTGTGCTCCGAGGAATGCTATTTTTATGCTGATCATTCTGGGATAGTTAAAGAATCCATGACCCTAGTATGGGAAGGACTACAGAAACGCAGACAAGAAAGAGAGCAAGCCCAGAGCTGGTATGAGGCTATGTTTAATTGGTCCCCATGGCTTACTACCCTTATTTCTATCATAGCTGGACCCTTAATCCTGCTCTTACTAGCCTTAACAATAGGACCATGTGTAATTAACAGGCTTATAAATTTTATAAAAGAACGAGTTGGGGCAGGGCAACTCATGGTTCTCAGAGCCCAATATCAGCCCTTAAGCTCCCCTGACAATCCCAGACTCACCACTGAGGTCCCATGATTGGGTTCTCTTAGTTACAAGGAAAAGGGGGGAATGAAGGACCCAGTGATGCCGTGACATCATTTTGGGCTTTTAGGCTTCGAGAAAACCTGAAAGCTCCTAGTTTCATTTCTTAGTAAACCACATCCCTCCCTATCTCCCAGAATGCATCAGTATCTCTCAGTTTCATTTCTCCTAGCTTCGTTTCTTAGTAAATCACACCCCTTCCTATCTCCCAGGATGCGTCCTTATCTCTTGGAGTGCATCCGCTCCCCCTCCCCCAGCCATTAAGATTGGAGGGACCCTATCAGCTTTGCTTCCCACACCCCTCACCCCATACCCCCCTCATAAAAACTCCTGCACAGTGAGCACAGGGCTCTTGGACCCAGCTGCGTCTGGGGGTGCCAACAGCCCAGGCTCGAGCTTGAATAAACTTCCTCATGTGATTGCATTGGTGTCTGGCTCTCTCGTGTGGTCATTGGGGACCCCAATTCTTGGGTGCAACATGATCATGTCTCTTTACTAGACTTTTATAGCTCCTATCTTCCCAATGACACATTGGTATATTCACACATTGGAACACAGACATAAAATTGTCACAGAAGTACAATTTAGACAAGATGACTTTGATATGCTAAGTAATATAATATATGAACCACATTTAATTAAAAACACATAATATATGCATTAAAAATAAGTCTGGAAGATTCATTTCAAAAGGTGGCCTTGATGTGGAACAAACAGAACTCTTAAACATTGCCTGTTGGAATAAAGACATAGCCACTTCCATCAAGAATATGGCAATATCTTATGAAGTTTAACAAAAATTTACCATTTGGCTCAGAACTCCAACTAACAAGAAATTAAAGGGAAATAAAAATCTGTTCAAAGATTGCATGTAAATATTCATAATTATTCATATTAACCCCCACACTGGAAACAGCTGTAAGAGGAGAAATTCCTGCCCCATTAGCTGCAGAAAGTTACTTAATGCTCTAACTAGTCATCAGGTAATCATAATGACCAGCCCTTTCCTGGTTTGGACACTGACAAGGTCATTAAGACCCCAGGCTGAAGAAAAAAACACCAGATGTGCAGCTTGCGAACGCAACCAACACTGAGATGAGAGAGCAGATGATATACAGCTGAAGATTGTGACTTTGGGGGAAGGTATAAGAACTCTCTGGAACTTTCTCAAAGGAAGGCAGGCTTTGAGAATGATCTCCCTGTCTTTCTGGGATTCTGACTTTTTTTTTTTTTGTAGAGACAGAGTCTCACTTTCTCACCCTCGGTAGAGTGCCCATGGCGTCACACAGCTCATAGCAACCTCCAACTCCTGGACTTAGGCGATTCTCTTGCCTCAGCCTCCCGAGTAGCTGGGATTACAGGTGCCTGCCACAATGCCCGGCTATGGGATTCTGACTCTTGATAAATGAAGGACAAATTTAACCCACTTGAGTGTTTGGCCATGCTCCTAGTACCTGTGCCTGTTTACATACCTCGTGCCCAAACATGGGGTGATGCACAGAGGCCTGTGGTAAGTATCAGAGTTTTCCTTACTTGCAAAAGCTCTCCAGGTGATCAGGATAGAGGGACCTTGAGAAACCTGACTTGGACTGTCCTCCAAAGCTGCCACTGGGACATTTGCTCTGAGGACTCCTTGGCAGATTGAACCCACATCCTACCAAAGGAAAAGTCTGTCCTTTATTCAAGATTCCAGTTAGGTAATAAGTGCACTCCTGTTCCTGTTTGTGTCACACCTGGTACACTCTCTGATTTTGAGTGCACCTGCTGCTTCTGCCCGTGCATGCACTTGGTTACCAGGGCACTGTCTGATTTTGATTTTGAGTGCACTCTGTATCTCTGCATATGTACCTGTTATTTGGTCTATGTATACACCTGGTTAATCTTTTTTTTTTTTTTTTGAGACAGAGTCTGACTTTGTAACCCTCGGTAGAGTGCCATGGCCTCATAGCTCACAGCAACCTCAAACTCTTGGGCTCAAGCAATCCTCTTGCCTCAGTTTTTCTAATTTTAGTAGAGATGGGGGTCTCAATTTTGCTCATATTTGTCTCAAACTCATGAGCTCAAGCAATTCACTCGTCTCGGCCTCCCAGAGTGCTAGGATTACAGGTGTGAGCCACTGCACCCGGCCTTTTTGTACATTTTGGTCTGTGAGGAAAGATGGCCCTCGAAAAGTGCCTTGAATTACTATATTTTTTTTACAGCTAAACTATTTCATCAATGATCAGCAAAATGAGATGAAATTCCACATGTACAGTTTTTTATGTCTTTACATAATACAGATACAAGAAAAGAAGGGACTCTTCTGATAGTTCAGAGAACAGAGGGAGAAAAATTAGCCACTTGGGAGGAAAAGATTATGTAATTCAGGGTGAGGGCTGGATAAGCGAGTTGGATGAGGCTTGTATGGCTAATGCTTCTGTGGTCTCATCTGTGATCCTATTAGTTACAGAGAGCTGAGAAAGTCAAACCCTCCTTATCCAAGGGAAGGAGGCTTGTAGGTGGTATCCCCGTCTAAAACCCATCAGGGAACTCAATTGGGGAGCCAGCCAGGAGGAGGTGTGTTTCACTGATTTACTTTTATTTTCAATGCTTTCTTTTTACTTTATGCCCTGCTGAGGTTTAAGTTTGCTGGACTTAATAATCTACATTCCGCCTGCTCTCACTGACTTCACTTTCAAGATAAAGTATTTCTTCTGACTTCCTCCTTCTCAGTTTAGATCCTGACACTACCGAGGGACAAACTATCCTGATAGTGCACTTCATTTCCCATTTGGCCCCTGATATTTGGCATAAACTCCAAAATCTTGTAAAGGAGCCTCAGACTCCACAAGTAGCATTCCCAACCTGGCCTTCAAAGGTCTATTGATGGAGACAGAGAGAGGGGGAGAGAAGAGGTGGGCCCTGGGAGCAGAAAGAAGCTTTTGAAATGGTGGTTAAAACTATGATAGAGATTGTTCAGAGACAGAAGTACCTGGGAGGGCCAAGCACCCTGCTTCCTCTGCAGCCATCTGGGGCTCTGGAAAGAAATGTGTCAGGGAATGGAGCTCAAATCTGGAACCGGCAGAGCCCCCAAGATGGCATCTACATCCACAGGCCCTGCAGGACTACTTCAGTCTTGACAGACAGACCCCAGCCTAGAAACAAGCTCAACTTCATCACACCAGGATGGCTGAGCCTGGGGTAACTCTTTCTCAGTTACAGGTAAGCAAACTGACTTCAGTAACACCAGAGCCACTTCCTCTGCTCTCCCGGAAATTTTGAGACCTGTTTCTTCTCATATCTCCATCATAGGAGTGGAAGGTAAAATATAATCCCCTGTGTATTTCACAGCTTCTCTGACCACCGGGAGATCAAGTCAAATTGTCCTATCACTACTGTTTGGACATAATCGTCTTTTTTTTTTTTTTTTAATTTTAATTTTTTGAGTTTTTTTTTAAATTAATATGAGGGTAAAAATTTTAGGTTACATTGTTTTCACTTCCAGGGTAAAGTTCTATTTGTAGAAGAGCCTCTCACACTGGGATGGTGCTATATACCCTCACAATGTCCTCCCTCCTTTTCAAATGTCCTCCCCTCAGACCCACCCCGAACGTAATCTTAAGGTTAACTCCTTTAACACCACAGGCTTCCTTTCTCAGACTCTTGGAGAACCTTAACTGAGATTTTTTTTTTTTTAATTGAGACAAAGTCTCACTTTGTTGCTGTTGGTAGAGTGCTGTGGCATCATAGCTCACAGCAACCTCAAACTCTTGGGCTCAAGTGATTTTCTTGCCACAGCCTCCCAAGTAGCTGGGACTATAGGTGCCCACCACAACGCCCAGCTATTTTTAGAGATGAAGTCTTGCTCTGGTTCAGGCTGGTCTCAAACCTGTGAGCTCAGGCAATCCACCTGCCTCTGCTTCCCAGAGTGCTAGGATTACAGATGTGAGCCACTGCTCCTGGCCTACTGTGAAAAATTTTAAAGATCATTAATTAAATTATTTTTGAAAGAAATTCAAAGACCAGTAAGTATATTCTTCTTTTTCCACATTTTTTTTTTTTTTTGATCAACATAATTTCAGTGTGTGTAACAGCAAAATAACTTTGACACTCAGAGTTCCTAGGAAGGGAGGTTCCTTTGAAGACCCTCTAAAGTGATTAGAAACTAGTCATGTAGGAGACAGACTCTGAAAATAGGGCCTGAGGGTGGCACCTGTGGCTCAGTGAGTAGGGCGCCCAACCCATATACTGAGGGTGGTGGGTTCAAACCTGGCCCTGGCCAAAACTGAAAACAGGGCCTGTGTGGTTAGGAATTTCCTGGAAGGGACCTGGGAAGTAGAAAATCAAGATAAGTTGGTGAGCTGGCAAAGTTAAAGGTTACATCTGTTTTTCTTTTTTTAAAATAAGATTATTTATTTTTATTTTTTTGTTGTTGTTCTTGCAGTTCTTGGCTGGGGTCGGGTTTGAACCCGTCACCTCCAGTACTTGGGACCGGCGCCCTACTCCTTGAGCCACAGGCACTGCCCGTTACATTTGTTTTTCACTGATGAATAATTTGTTTTTTGCAGCTGAATAGGTTAAATGGTTTATGGTGTTTTTGTGTTGTTATCTTAAGAATCATCTGGACCAGCTGACGCCAGCTGGTCTAAAATTAGATTGTAAATATGCAGGTGGTCCTGTGTGTATGTGCAGAATACTATATTGTTAAGGTATGTAAGCTGGTAAGAAATAAAGTAGGATCGCTGTTTGCCTGAGACAGCTTCAGCCCTCCACTCCTTTACTACATTCTGACTACTGGTCTTATCTCTGCGACTTCGGCCTGAACATTTTCAGCAATAAGTGTGCCACAGAAGTTTAACTAGAGGGTGTACCATGAGATTAAAAAAAAAGTTGAAAAATCCTGAGCTAATCAAAGTCCCATTAACTTTCTGACAGACAGATGTAATCATACATCATACTAACTTGCATTTTTTTGGGAATAGCCTGATCAGGACTCTTGGAGGGGGCTCCTAAGGGAGAACAGATGACGTATCAGGGAGGTCCCCAAGGACTGACCAGATGCTTGGTCAATCATAGGAGATCTTTAGGACACACACACATTTGAGGTAACAATGTCCCTAAATAAACCACTTCATTAACATAGTAAAAATCACACCCATCAGTGCCATGACAGTTCACAAATACATGGCAATGCCCTTGAAATTGCATTACAAATCTGAAACAAATCTCATAGATATGATATCTAGAAATAAGAGTGGGGAATGGAAGAAGGGAAACAGCCTCAAGCCCCCTCAGCTGTAAAAGTTACCTAATGGCCTAAATAGTCATGGTGGCCAGTCCTCTGGGTTAGACACCGAGAAGGCCATCACAAATCCAGGCTGAAGAAAAATCCACCAGATGTACAGCTTGGGAAAGTAACAAACACTGAGTCCTTCAACTCGAGATCAGACAGCAGATGATGTATAGCTGAAGATAATAACTTTGAGGGAGGGTATAGAAGAACTCTCTGAAACTCTCTCAAAGGAAGGCAGGCTTTGAGAATGATCTCCCTGTCTTCCCAGGATTTTGACTCGATAAAAAAAGGACAAATTTAAGTGTTTGGCTCATGCTCTTGGTTCCTAGGCCTTGGTTATACAACTAAATGTTCATTAACTGGCAAATAAACAAATTGTTGTATACTACCAAGAAATATTGCTCAGCAATAAAAAGAAACATTCATATATAAAACATAGATGAATTTCAAAAACAACATACTAAGTGAAAGAACTTAAATATGAAAGATTACATACTGCGCATGTATATATTCATTTATATGAAATTCTAAAAATTGTGAAACTATAGTTACATAAAACAAAGAGTTGCATGGGTATTTGGTGGGCAGGATGTGGGGAGGGCAGTGAAGAAGATCAAAGGGTACAAGAAACTTAGAGTGATGGAAACATTCTATATCAGGGGTGGCAAACAAGTTGGACACAAAGAGCCAAAATTTTAAACTGTGAGAGTCAGAGAGCCACACCACGCAGTGACCTGCCAAAACAGACAAACACTTACATAAAAGCATATAATTTTAACAATAATATTTTAAACACATAATATAACATGCTCAGTCAGGTGTTTTTTGTTACCTTGTTGGAGTGATGGGATGATAATCTCAGTGGGATATCTGGCATCTTTTGTTTTCAGTAATCTTCTGCAAATCAGGTTTGTATTCAGTTGTAGCCA
>CAUYPK010134125.1:0-11262 GCA_963574355.1 Loris lydekkerianus | reverse complement strand
TCAGTCTGTTCCCCTCTTTGCCACTCCGTCGGACCCAGTCACTGGTATCTCTGTAGATGGCTGACCCAGTTGCCTGTAGTGAACAGATACTCCAGGGGCTTGCACCTGCCTGGATCGCAAGGAGATCCGCCAGGCCTCTGTAGTCTGCTGCTATCTAGCATGAGGAGGTGAGACCTGTCATTCTTGGGTGCTTGATGAAGGTGTGTGTGGGGGTGTTCACTCAGATTTAGCCCTGCCGCTGGCCGATGTTGCTAACAGAACAGAACAGAGCAGGACAGGACAATTTTGTAGAATTCTATATTCTTCACATACATAAACTCTTCTCTTTATGAAGGTAATAGGCAAATAATTTAAAAAGTAAATCACTGCTGTATTTCCACAATAAAATACATATCTTCATTGCAAAAACTTTAAGAAATTCAGAAAATGGATTGAAGAAAATGACTAACCATAGTTTGTTCAGTCAAGGCAGCCATGTATACATGTTTATTCTTTTTAATCTGCTTCAGTTGTATGCATTCATTTATTTTTAAATGCTATGACAATGTTCAATAATAAATTTCAATTCTATTTATCTCCATTGATTTAAATAATTAATTAACCACATAGTTAATCCCTATTATATGTCAAATACAAAACCTTCATTTAAATATATGCTCATAGTGTCACTATGTAACTTCAAGTGAACAATGCAATACAATACAATTAGAATACCAGAATAGATAAATTTTATTAGTCTCAAAAAGTCTCTCCTCCCTCTTTTTTATTCCTCTTCCTTAATTTCTTTTCTTTCTGTACCTTTCTTTTCATTTCCTTTTCCTGTTTCTCTTCCTTCATTTCTTTTCTATACTTTCCTTTGTCAGAAAAAAAATTCGTATAATTAGAATGTTCAAATGCTACAACAAGTTATATTGATCTCAGAGATTTTTGCTCACATTGCCCTATGGGGATTGCCAATAACTCCCAACAGTTTGATAATCTGACACAGATGCTTTGTATTGGCTGCAAGCTCCATGGTGCCCACTGATACCATCTGCAAGAACAGCATCATTAACTTCCCTCCTTTGGCACATCTAATCATCATTTTCATTCACTGTCTTATGATCCTTCGTCTTCCCATCACTATCTAATTATTACTAGATCCTCAAATGGTACCATGAAAGTTTAATGTTTTAGCCAAGGTTGTCTTAATGACTGGACCACACCATGTTGCTTACATTCAAGCTGCCAGTGAGGAGAAAAAGAATAGTTCTCTTTAGCTTTCGTAGGGTCTCCCAAACATTGCATTTCATCAAGATAATGAGTAGGGATTTTCTTCAAAATAAGTAGTTGGCTATTTGATTTTTGGGTTATCAAAATTTGATAAATATCTCCTATACTTTTTGAAATACAACAATTGTGTTGATTTAAATTTAAAAAATTTAAAATTTTTTAAAAGTTTTAAAAAGTAAAAATAGAATTGTACTGAAAACTTGCATGTTACATTTAAGTTTTGTGATAATTACTTCTTTCAGGCCAATGATAAGGGTTATTTTTTAGACTGTACTATGTTATTTATTAACCAAAAGTTCTGACAGGAGTAAATTTAAAAACCTGATGAAAAAAATGGACATTAAAGCTATAGCCCCATTGTAGTTCTGAAATATCTCTAGATTCTAGTTTATAGATTAGAGGTGGTAAATATGAAAGGAGATGAAAAAATTGCTTTTCATTTTAGAATAGTAGTGAATAAAATAAGTAGAATTATGGATTTAAATATTATTTTCAGCCTATTCACAGGGATGGATGTGGACAACTCTATTGATGAAGGTGTGCTTCCTTACAAAATACAGCCTGTCCTTATTTTAAAATGATTGGGCATTGTATACATATTAGAAAATGAAAGTTTACATTTTAATTTGTTTTCTTTATTTCTCAATGTGATTAACACATTTTTATTTTGGGAAGATAAAAATGGACTCTGACACATGAGCTATTTATATTCATGTTCCTTCTATTGACTTGTGACCTCACCGTCACCCTTCACGTCACCTACTGCCGTTGCGTGCCTAGCACTTCCTTGGTGAGATACAGTTTATTTCCATCAGCAGCTTCTTTAACCTCAATTGTCTATAATGTCAATATCCAAGAAATTCCAGGTTAACACACCATATAAAATACATAGATAAATAATGTGGATTTACTTGAAGTGCTTTTCTGTTCAAGCAAATAATGACCATTTTGAAGGTAAAAAAAATGTATGACAAAAAGATATTTCACTCAGAAATGCTGCTAGCTATAACAACACAGTCTGCACAATATTTGTTTCTATGGACCACTTGTTTCATTTTGAGCTAATGTGTCCAAAGATAGGGCTGTTTCAGTTGCTGATAATTATGTAAATATGTCTCTTTATTTCAGATGTTCATCAATATCAGAACTATTATGATAATTTATAACAGGTCTTATGTCCCATATTTTAATTACTTTCATATATGCTGAATTACCTACATTGCGATGAATCAGATAACTTCAGCCTACTCTTAAAGATCATAGTCACTACACAATAATTCTGTGCTGACAGGAGAACACACTTCTTCTTACTTATCCCTATTTCTTTACCATTAGGGCTATATCTGAACTGATTGAAAACACTCAGACACTAACTACATCTTGCCCAATTTCTGGAAAAGATTTAATTTTGTAAGGAAAATACATCTATTTCAAGAACGCAGGTTTGAGTATCAATCTCCTTTCCAAAGTTTACATTTTAAAAGTAGATAAAATTGATGTATTATATTAATTGACCTTTCATATAATTCCAGAGAGAAATAATACGTCTTCAATATTATTTCTACTCTTTAATATAATTTATTAGTGTGAAGATAGAAGTCAGAAATAACTTCTACTTCTACACAGTATAGTTTTATTTTTAACCTTGTAATTGGGCCTGTATAACATCCCTTTCCAATATCCTTCTTCTTCAATATTCACTTAGGAAACTACGCTGCCTCTATTCCTGAGCTGGGTGATATGTGCAATTTTTCATTTTAGCTGCATAAACCTTAAATCAAAAAATCATTATCGTTATTCAGTGAGAAGTTCAGGTGTATAATCTACCGAACTAATATTTATTAAATGGTATAATAAAAAGTTCTAGCTTTTAAAAATATCTAAGCACAATGCCAGTTTCTCATTTACAAATTATCTGATATCGATCAAATTTGATCACTTTTCTGAACTTCAGTTTATTATCTAAAAAGGAAGACAATTTTAGGGACATTGTAGGAATTGTGTGGGATATGTAGCACAGCATTTGAAACAAATCAATGAGTTAATAAGCAATAAATGTTATTATTTTCATGAACTAGATATTTGGCAATTTGGGGGAATAAACAGCTATCATCAGTACCATCAAGTAATCCATAGATGAAGGTGGGAGCACATGTGTACAAATAATTATGATATAATATGTTGCATTACACCAAATAAAGTTGCTTTAGTGAGTTGCCTGGTCATATTCAATATTTCATATTTTTATTTTTTATTTATTTATGTATTGCAGTTTTGGGCCAGGACCGGGTTTGAACCCACCACCTCCAGCATATGGGGCCGGCACCCTATTCCTTTGAACCACAGGCACTGCCCATCTCATATTTTTATTTTTAGTTAGTAAAACTAGAAACCAAGGGAGAGCAGAGAGAGAAAGAAGGAGGGAGGGTTGGGGAAAGGAAGAGCAGAGAGGGAAGGAGGGAGGGGGGTGGGGCCTTGGTGTGTGCCATACCTTTTGGGGGCAAGACACCATTGCAAGAGGAACTTTGCCTAACAAATGCAATCAGTGTAAACTGGTTTCTTGTACCATCAATGAATCCCCAACAATAAAAAAAAATAGAAATCAAAATTAAACGGAAATATCAACAGGCTTAATACACCCTATTTAAAAAAAAAAAAAAAAAAAATTACCCTGGCTTTTCATTAAAAAACAAAAAACAACCAAACAAAAAACACACCTCTTTTAAATACTACTATTAAGTTAATTCTGTCTTTCTTCTTCTCAGTATGTCTTTCTTACTATGAAACTGATGAGGATCCTTCCATGTTATTTATACACACAAACATGAATTTGCTTTCTCTTTTATTCTTGACATACTCTTATGTTAGCTAATTGATATCAACACACATTTTTAAAAATTCAACATTGTTTTGTAAGACAATCTTGATATATTTATATTTGTTTCTAGAAATTATCTATTTCTATATTCTTTCTATTTATCTGGACTTATGATACAGCCCAGTAGTCAAACGTGTGTTCATCCCCTATTCTTTTAAAATATTTTCATATTGATGAACACTGCCATATCTTCTATTTTTTGATATTTAAAAAAACTACGATAAGTTGAACATTCTCAGAAACTTTGTCTCTATAAACATATGTTATTATTGATTCCTGATGTCTGAAATTTTAATTTCATTAGATTTTGACTAACTTTGTCAGTGTTACAAGCTAAAGCAACACTGTAGATACCAAGTAGCAGTGCATGAATATTTCTGATTACCAATTTAGTATATCACTTCTGAAAAAGTATTTTTCTCTTTTAACTGTTGGCCTCCATTCTTTCTTTGTAGATAACTACTGAGACTTATTTAACAAGTTTTATACTTAAGAAGTTTTAAACTTTCATATATTTTTTACCTTATTGATCTTTACTTATTGCTAGTTACTGTAAACATAAAGTAAATAAAAACATGTATTGGATAAGAGCTATGGAGCAAGTCCTTGCTTAAGAAATTATTTCTTGTTATTTTTAAGCAATTCTTTTGCAGAATTCACATAGTTTCTTTGCATGAATGGTCTGCATTTATAAACATCCATGCATGCACACCAGGCCACTCCTATATTGTACCTTGTAAGCCCTCTCCCACTGATCACTGATTTATGCTGCTTTGTTATCTAGTGTGTTAAAATTGTCATGTTTTATAACATGCCCACTGTTAGTTGTTTAAGGTGACTGAATAAATTTGTTCCCTTTTACTCCATTATGTTTTTATGTTAATAATTTTTATTTTTATATAGGTAAATTTCTAAAGTTTTTTTTTTTTCAGGGTTTCTGGGATCTACACATACTTAAAATATTTTTTCCACCTAAGTATTACAAGTAATACTCTTCCATATTTATTTTATGATTTTATTATGTTGATGTCTTAATTCATTTACAATACATTTTCTTTTATGTATCATGTGCATATCTGTATCATCCAGGGTTAAGTTGAAGAACACAGGAATCAGTCCAGTTATTTGTTTTAACTCATAGTTGTAATACACCTTACATACAAGAAAATACACTAATTATAATTGGATGTCAATGAACTGATTTAAATGTAACATACCAGTGTAACCCATGTCAAATTCAATAAATAATACTATTTTTAACATCGCCAAAACTATCTTTATGTTCCTTACCAAATGTTTATTATTGATTTCAAAATATTCTTAATATATTATACAAGTAGTTTCCATATAAGGTGTGTGTGTGTATATATATATTTTTTTTGTGTGTGTTTTTATTTATTTATATCAAATAATTCCATTGTATGAATTATGACTTGTAATGATGCATATTTATTGAGTATCCTTAAGGTTTTTTTTACTTACATTTAGTGGTTTACTTACTCAAATTCATAATATTTGCTTTTGTATAATTTTTTAAAATATTGCTTAACCTTACTTACCTCCCATATGTAGACATTCAGTACACCTATAATTAATTTTTATTTTCTATTTTTGAGACAGAGTCTCACTATATCATCCCAGGTAGAGTGCCTTGGCTTCATAGCTCACAACAATCCCGAATCCTTAACCTCAGCCTTCCAAGTAGCTAGGACAACAGGCACCTGCTACAATGCATGGCTTGTTTTATTTACATTGGTCTCAAACACTTGAATTCAAGCAATCCACCAACCTCAGCCACCCAGAGTGCTAGGATTGCAGGTGTGAGTCACCACACCTGGCCTTTGAATTAAATTTTTATATGATAGGAGATTAAGCAAATGGCAATTGTTTTTCTTTCATTTCAATAACAATTCGACATAGCATTATTAGTAAAGAAGACTGTCCTTGTCCTCATAACACTGCAGTGCCATCTATGGTATAAGTAACTTGATAAACTCAGGCATGGTGATGCAGGCCTGTAAGCCTAGCACTTTGGAAGGTCAAGGTGGGAGGATCCTTTGAGCTCAGAAGTCTGGGACCAGCCTGACCAAGAGCAAAATCCCATCTCTACTAAAAATAGTGAAAAAAAAAAAAAAACAAAAAAAAAAAACTATATATATATATATATATATATATATATATATATATATATATATGTCTCCAGGCGTTGTGGCGATAGTCTTTAGTCTCCAATACCTGGGAGACTGAAGCAGGACTATCACTTGAACCTGGGATCATGAGGTTGCAGTGAGCTAGACTGATGCCATGGCACTCTAGCCTGGGTGACAAAATGAGACACTGTCTAAAAAATAATTAATTAAAATAAAATAAAATAAATGGATAAATGTAGTTGATTGTCTTACTGAATTCTCTATTCTCTCCTAATAGTCAATATACATTGACTCTTTGGCAACCTCATACCATCTGAATTTTAACTGTTTTAGAAAATATCTTACTTTGTAGTAGTGTAAATCTCCATGTTTATTTTAAATTTCAGAATATTACAGGAGTTCATATTCTTTGGTTACATAGTTTGTTTTGTATCAAAGTTATAAATGTACCCTTTACCTGCGTTATACCTGTTAGGTGTGAATTAACCTACCCCTTTTCCCCTCCCACCTACTTAATTCCTGTGGAGTTTTATTTCCATATATGCCTATGTGTTGATCTACTAGTTCCAATGTAATATGGAGCACATGTGGCGTTTGTTTTTCTATCCTTGCAATACTTCATTTACAGCAGTTCTCAACCTGTGGGTTATGACCCCTAAAACCATCGGAAAACACATCCTGCATATCATATTTTTACATTTTAACAGTAGCAAAATGATAGTTATAAAGTAGCAACAGAAATAATTTTATGGTTAGGGGTCACTACAACACGAGGAACTGTATTAAAGGGTCACGGCATTAAGAAGGTTGAGAACCACAGATAGAAGAATGGTTTCTCAGTTCATCAGTGTTGTTATGAAAGATATTAAATCACCATTTTCATGGCACATTTTATTAATTCACTCATCTATGACGGGCATTCGGTGTGTTTCCAAAGCCTTGCAATTGTGAATTGTGCTATTACAAATATTCCTGTGCAAATGTCTGTAGGTAAAGTGTCCTTTTTTCCATTGGGTAAATAGTGGAATTGTTGGATCAAAGAACAGGTCTGCTGTAAATTCTTTGAGGTATCACCATCCTGCTTTTCATAGAGGTTGTACTAGTTTGCAATGTTACCAATAGTGTGTAAGTGTGCCTTTCTCTCTACATGGATGCCACTACCACTTTGGGGACTTTATGATAAGAACCATTCTCACTGGTGACATCTCATTGTGGTATTGATTTGTATTTTTTCCTGATGATTACAGATGTTGAAAATTTATCACGTATTTATGGGCCATTACACTATCTTCCTTTGAAAAGTTTCTGTTCACGTCTTTTGCCCACTTTTTAACAGGGTTGTTTGATTTTTTCTTGCTAATTAGCTTGAACTTTATGTAGAGTCTAGCTATTGACCCTTTTTCAGAAGTATTCCATATGAATATTTTTCCCATTGTTTGTCTATTTACTGTATTGATTGTGTCCTCGGCTGTGCAGAAACTTTATAATTTGATCAGGTCCCACTTTTTTATTTTTGTTCTTATTCTGATTGCTTGTCAGGTATTCTTCATAAATTCTTACTGAAGCCAATGTCTATGAGATTTTTTCCAACATTTTCTTCTAGAACATTTATAGTGTTTCATGGTTTAGGTTAAATCTTTTATCCTCCATAAATTGATTTTTGTAAGTGATGAGAGATATAAATCCTGTTTTAGTCTTTTACGTGTGGCCGTCCAATTTTCCCAGCACCCTCTGTTGAATAGGGATTCTTTTCCTAAGTGTATGTTTTTGTCTGCTTTGCCAAAAATATGACAGAAACATTTCTATTTATTTCTGTCATTCTCTTGTACTTTTTCTCCTCCTCCTCCTCAATCTCCTGCTACTCTTTCTCTTCTTTGTCCTCCTCTTTTAAAAGTTCCTTGTCAATTCCTTGATGTTTGGAATTTAATATACTGTTTGAAAACAGCTTGTCAAAAAATCACACAATAACATTTTTTAGGAAATGCTTAAGGAGTTTATTTATTTTTTATTGTTGAATCATAGCTGTGCACATTAGTACAATCAAGGGGCACAATGTGCTGGTTTCATATACAATCTGGAATATTCTCATCAAACAGTTCAACGTAGCCTTCATGGCATTTTCTTAGTTATTGTATGTAGACATTTGTATTCTGCCTTTAGTAAGTTTTGCCTGTACCCATTCTAAGATGTACCATTACTCTTCCTCCATCCTAACCTCCTCCCTCCCTTCCCCTTCCTTAGCTCTTTTATTAAGTCTTCAGATCAATTTGGGGAAAGCAGAAATATTCCTCATTCATTTCAATTTTATATATATATATATTTCTTTATACGTATTTTATCTATCTATCTATCTATCTATCTATCTATATGTTTTATGTGTATATTTGTATACAAATATTTTATATGTATATATACACACAAATATACTACATTACTTCTTTGGGACCTTGTTCCTTGTTCAATACTTTTATGATATTTTCTCACTTTAAGTTTAAAGTATTGCACATATGAGTTAAAGACTATATTGCAGTGATTCTCCTTCAATAGAAGACTTGTCGCAGCTCCTAAGAGAGCTTCTACCCCATTTCAGAATTGCCTTACTTGCTGCATGTGCTGCCTTGATCAATATGAGATATCTTCCTCCCCTGACTCTCCCCCACAATGCTGTTCTCTGTAACATGCAAGTATCTGGCCTGCTTGATTCTATTTGTGTTTACTCTCAGTGACTGACCATACCAAATTAAGAGTTTCCTACAGTGATATCTATGGCCACCACTGAATCTTCATTGCAGTTCAGCTTTGCTTCTTTTGCTTCCTTCCATAATCATTGATCCCCAAGACAATCCCTAGCAAACCTCATGTGTGCTAGAATAGCCATCTCAAAGTCTTCTTGGAAAATGTAATCTGCTTTCTCAACACACATAGGAATTCAAGGCAGCTGATGATAAAATTGGGTTTTGGTGCTGGATCACTCTCACATTTTGGCTGGCAATAAAAATATGATTACTAGCATTAACTGGAGCATAGACTGACCCTGGTGGAGCTGTAGTCCATTTGCTACAACAGTCATTCATGTGCAATTTGTAATACTTTAGCAGTTACTAAGAATGATTTAAAGATTGTGATATATCAGTCATTAGAGAAATACAGGGAAATTATAATGGCAATGGAATTAGGTGCCTCTTGCTAGGATCCACTGACACTTTGTATAAGGACAATAAAAAACTAAGGGGTATTAACTTTAAAGGGAAACTTAAGTGTGAACACCACAATGCTTCCTGGGTAGCATCAAAAGTGACCTTCAACTCTTGAAGCTAGAATATAAAGAAAAGTGAGTTCTAAGACCAGTACTTAATATTCAGAGCATCTGTGCTCCAAAGAAGATTTACATTCTCAGTAAAACTAAGACTGCTATTCCAAGGTCAGGACCATGGTTGAGAATGCATATATATATGTGTGTGTGTATATATATATATATGTTTCTTAACATCTTGAATCTGCAAAATTTTCTAAAACCTCTGAGTGTATAGAAGTGGCTCAATCTTTTCTATTAAAATTATATACTTCTGCTATTTTTTAAATTTTTTTATTGTTAAATCATAGCCGTGTACATTAGTGCAATTGCCTGTACCCATTGTAAGATGCACCATAGATGTGGCCCCACCCATTACCCTCCCTCCACCAAAACCTCTCCCCCTTCCCCTTCCTATTCTTAAACACAATATGGAAACCTCTCCTCTGAAAGATATTAATAACATATGCCTTTTAGCAGTTGTTCTGTGTCCCCATTGATTTTTTTTTTTTTGGGGGGGGGAACTAGGTCTATAAATAAGATTAAACTTCTACATAGAGTTAAATTTCAACAAAACCCAATCCTTACAAGAAACTATACAAAAATAAACCAACATGTTTTGGCAGCCACTGGGAATTGTGTGTAGATTTGGAACCTGAGGTCACTTCATTAAGTGGGAAAGAACAAAGTTTTAGATAAATAATTTATCATTTTAAAAGCATTTTTTACTAGATATGATACATGTATTCAACATGCCAGCAAAAATACATGAAGGTAAGGAATCACTACTAGGGAGGTTCCTGAAAACATGAAAAAATGAAGTTTTATGCACAGGGTGGATGAAATTTTATAAATTCCATGAGACATAGAGCACTTAAGTATCAAGGCACACGCTATGAGCTAGTGTGGGAGGCACGGGTGTACCTAAAATGTTCCATATTGATTTTTATTTCTAGTACAAGTCTTACCCTAGAAGAGGCAGTTATATAACTAGTATCATTGAAGATAAACAGAAATAAAATGTTCCCCACAATAAAAACTTGTGGCAATACCTAGCTGTCAGAAGATAGGTAGATACAATTATCAAAAGGCCATAAGGAGCAAATGGTGAGGGTAAGGGTGGGGAAGTTGACCTACAGAGAGTCACGGAGATAGTTTACAGAACACAGTGTTCCTAGAGACCAAATAGAGCATCAGACAGCAAGGGCACTACCCAACTGTATTATCTAAAATAAAAGCAAAAATGGATTAACAGGATGCTGAGGGTGGTGACCCAGTTTCTGGAACTGAGCCCAGACTCATTAAGTGAATAAGAAAGCAAGCTAAGTCAGTCAAATGTACATAGAAATCATTGACACAGCCATTCTCCAAAGGGACTGCTACTTACTCCACAGTCATGCAAAGAAGAAAAACCTGATGTTGGAGAAATCAATTCCTAGAGACCAAAGTCATAACACAACACAAATCTACATGCCTTGTTAATTTACAATTCTTTTAGGAGTTCAGGTGGGCGATAAGAAATGAAGTGACATTTTCAGCTATTTCTTTTCTTAGAGTTTCGTAGTTCTCTTTATAGAGATCTTTCACGTCTTTTGTTAGGTAAATTCCCAAATACTTCATCTTCTTTGGCACTACTGTGAATGGGATGGAGTCCTTAACTGTTTTTTCAA
>CAUYPK010134124.1:0-12808 GCA_963574355.1 Loris lydekkerianus | reverse complement strand
TACACTCACATAGCAAGCATTAACCATAGTAAATATTGCAATGATTATATTCTGCAATTTCTTTATAGTAAAGAAATTACTGCAAGAAAATTCTGCAATTTTCTTGATAATAGAGAAAGATACAGCATGAATCTAAAGGAGATTCATACAAGGAACAACTGAATTTTGTTCTCCCGCAGTAGACTCTTAGTAAGTATTTTATTTGAAAATAAAGTGAATTGCCTACCTTGTACCTTTAGGATCACAATATGGAGGGGAAGATAGAAAAGTGAGCAGGAATTTCGGCTTCAGAGGCTGAAGGAGCAGCTGAGAGGGCTTCCCTGCGATATCCTTGCTGAGACTTAAAGAGTGAGAAGGAATGAGCCTGGGAGTGAGGTGGGGAGGAAAACCAGGAAGAAGCAGCATCCATGGAGGGGCTTCCTAGGAGAGCCTGGAGCCTCAGGAGTCTGCAGATATCTCTGGCTGGCTGGATCATGGAGTGAAAGGAGGTGGTAGTAAGGAGATGGTTGGAGAGGTGAACGAGGGTGAGGTCCTGGGGTGCCCTGCAAGTCATGTTAAAGAGCTTGCTTCTCAAGGGCATGGGGAGCCACTGAAGGATCCATAGTGCAAGTCTGTTCTTGGCCCAGCACTCTTTTGCAGGAGAGGGAAGGAGAAAGAGATCAGTATGAGAATCTGCCTTGCCCATTAACAGTGTATGAAAGTGTCTTTTTAACCACATCTGCACACTCTCTAGGTATTATTATTTTTCCAGCTTTTTAAAAATTTTCAGAATACTATAAGGCAATAGTTCTCAACCTGTGGGTTGCGACCCCTTTGTTCCATTTGTAACTGTGTGGCAACTAGGAAGGTTGAGAACCACTACTACAGGGGTATATATGTTGTATGGATTACTTTTGTGTGGCCTGAGTTAGGATTTTGAGTGTGCCCACCACCCAGATAGTGTTCACTGTACCCAGTAGGTATGATTTCACCCATTCCCTCCTCAAAAACCACAGTGAGATATCACTTAACCTCAGTGAGAATGGCTTTTATCAAAAAGTCCTGAAACAATAGATGCTGGTGTGGATGCAGAGAGAAAGAAACACTGTTGGTTGGGACTGCAGATTAGTCCAACTCTCGACCCATCATACTTGAGGAGCAGTATGACCTCTTGTTGTTTAATTGCCATCCCTTCATTTCCTACAGAGACTGAACAGTCATTTTCCCATTTGTGTGGGATTTGTCCTGTGGATTTCTTCTTTTGTGAATAATCTATTTTCCTCCTCTATTGGTCGTGAAGGAGAAACCAGATCCAGGGCCTCCAGGAGAATGTACGGAAGCTGCCGAAGCTGCCCAACCTGTCCCCACTCGCCATCAAGCACCTGTGGATCCGCACCGCCTTGTTTGAGAAGGTCCTGGACAAAATTGTGCATTACCTTGTGGAAAACAGCAGGTGAGGAAGTCTGCAGCCTGCATGTGTTCTGCCTCCACCTGCTGGCCTGTGTAGGAATTGCATCCTCTTGCAAGTTGCTTTCTTTTCTCCCTTGACCACGCCCTTCAGTTTGAAAGTGTCTCCTGGATATTTGACCATGAATTAGGCTAGCTTAGAAGCTGGGGAAGCTTCAGGATTTAGGGCGGGGCATAAGGATCTTGGGTTTCTTCCGCTGGATAACTGTGTGCCCAGGGAGAATCACTTAGCCTCTCTCTTCCCCTGTTGTCTCTTTTGGTAAATGGGATAGGGATTGTAGCAACTCCAGAGAAGAAATGAGAAGGTAATTTGGCAAATACACAGCACTTTGAAAATGCATAGTGACCCTTTTCACATTTTCTCCCTTAGCTCGAATTAATCTGATGTGAAGGTTTATAGTATGAATCCCCTTAGTCATACATTCATGCATGTATTCAGTCATCCAATAAATATTTAAAGAACATCTGCTGTGTTCGAGGCACTAACCGAAATGTCAGGGATGCAATGTTGCCTGATACATTGCAGAGCTTGTATGTTATCTCAAGAGCAGTGGGGAGCCACTGAAGAATCTATAATCTAAGACTCCCCTTAGCCAGCCTGCCTCTCCAGCCTCCAAAGAGTGGGCAGAAGGAGAGAGAGAGATCTGAGAAATTCCCCATCTTTCAGCATATAAAAGTGCTAGTTTAACCATGTCTTCATACCCACTGGGTATTATTCTTATCTTTTCATTCTTTGCCTCTTTGTGAGAGAAATATGTGTGAAAGTACAGAGCAAAGTCCCTCTCCTCACAAAACTCACATTCCAGCATGGAACACCAGCAAATATGCAATAATCGTGGTGATAGGATGTGAGGAGTGTTCCAAACTGGGTGTGCTGGTGTTTCATCTTTTCTGTGTGGTCAGGAAAAGCATTCTGGATTATGCAACAATTACCGTATATACTCAAGTATAAGCCGTTTGTGCCGAAAAACCGGAACTCGGCACAAATTTTGTGCCGGAAAAAACTCAGCTTATACTCTAGTCTATACGGTAAGCTATTGCATATGCATTAGCCAGGTGAAGGGGGCATGGAAAAGAGTGCTTCTGGTGGAGGGAACAGCAGGTATGAAGGCCTAGAGGCAGAAGCAAAACTGAAAAAAATCTAAAGTCTGGGTCCGCAGTTAACTTCTTCACTTCTAGGAAATAGTAACATGCCTCTGCTCCCTGTCCTTGGAATGGTCTCGGGCCTCTTTAGTTACTGCCTTTGGCATATGACCTCTTGATTTCCTGTTACTATCAAAGACTGAATAATTTATTTGAGCAGCAGTGTCAACCTGCTATTTTTTTTCATTTTAAACTTTTTAATTTTAGATTTACACAGAAGTTGCAACATTAGTACAGAGAGTACTAATTGCCCAACCCCAGTGATAACATCTCACATAACCATAATACAATGATCAAAACCAGGAAACTGACATTGCCACAATACTATTAATGAATCACAAACTTTATTTGTATTTTGCCACTTTTTACATGAATTCATTGAAAAAATATATTTCTATGAAGTTTTGATACATACACATATATAGTTTCATGTAACCAAGACCACAATCAGGATTCAGAATCTTTCCAAAGAAACTTATTACCCTAAAGAAACTTTGTTGGGCTACGTTTTACAGTGCCGTCTTGGTTCTAACTCCAGCTGCTGTTAGTTGAGCATTTCCAAGGTTTACAATCATAGCACTGTGATGATTCTTGTCATGGAACTGGGTGGTGCTGCAGTGGAAAGTGTCTTCATGTATTATCTTGAAAGTTGACCCCCAAATGTATAACCTTGTTATTGAGCAAGTCTAGAGCATCTCCATTCTGGGTCGTCTAATATCCTAGGTGATAGAAGATTTCTTTGGAGTAAGATTACAATAATGTTGCCACTGTTCAGTGAGAATTTCCTGATGTCAGGTTCTGTACTATTGCTGTATGGGCAAGTCACCATTTAGTCCTTCCAACAACCCAGGTAAGCTCTGTCATTCTTTGCATTTGAAGATACTGAAGCTCAGAGAGAGGATATGCTTGCTCAGGGACACATAGCCAGGCAGGGAAGGGCAGATCTGAGCTCCTTCCCAGATTCTGTGTCCTTTACTTCTTGTTATATGATGGCAAGAGCTGAGCCAGCTAGATGTGGCCCAGCCAGCATCTTCCATTCAGCAAGTTACTACCTTCTCTAAGATCCTTTGGGAGTTTGGAATGAAGTCCTCTTCAACCCAGAAATCCTATAAATTCTGTTTGTATGAGTTTTCAACAAATTCGCACCTACTCAAACAAACAAAGGAATTTGCACAATAACTCAAACAAACAAATCAAAAAACATTCATCATGGATGTTGTAGGGATGGCATCACGTATTATTTTGCAGAGCCAGATTCAGGGAGCATTTGGGGGCACCTCAGGCCAGCATTATCAACATTAGTCATCAGGGCAGGAAAGCCTATTAACATAGCCTTTCAGTGCACCCTACAGCTGAACAGCATTTTATTGCCTCAGTAATAGAAGGACATCATCTGCATCTCAAATGAAGATGCGGTGTAAGCAGATAGAATCAGGCAGGCTTCAGCTGCCTTCTAATTATTATTTCTGTTACCCTCATAAAGGCTCTGTTGTAACCATGTATTAAGCAGGTGCATACCGAGCACCATGCTAAATGCCCAATGAGATAAATAATTATTATCCCCATTTTACAGATGGGGCAGGTGAGGCTTTCAGTAGAAACTGGATGACAGGTGGAGACTGAACCCAGCCTTACATTGAGTGTCCTCTGCTGGTCCCTAGCCAAACCTGCATGTCCTTTCTTCTCTTGCTAGTAAATACTATGAGAAGGAAGCTCTCTTGATGGACCCTGTGGATGGCCCCATCCTTGCATCTTTATTGGGTAAGTGGTCTGGTGCTTGGAGCTACATCCAGACTTCTGCACTTGAGTCTCCAGAGCACTTTCTCAGGACATTTTTCATCCCCATCCAGCTTCACCCTTTCAAACTTAGCAATTTACTGTCTCTTGCTCCCAGGGCCTTGTTCTTTTCAGGATCCTGGGGCATCCTAGCTGGCTGGAGGGACAGGGCAGTGAGATGGGATGATGGGAGACAGGAGGATGGGCTTCCTGGGGTGTGGATGGATTCCCAGCCCCCGTGTGCTTCACAGTGGGGCCCTGTGCCCTCGAGTACACCAAGATGAAGACTGCAGATCACTTCTGGACGGATCCCTCAGCTGATGAGCTAGTCCAGAGGCACCGCATACACAGCTCGCGCCTGCGGCAGGACTCACCCACCAAGAGGCCAGCCCTCTGTGTGAGTGGGGTGGACAATGGGGTGTTGGGAAGGGTTTGACATGGGGGCAGGGAACAGGGTAGGGACCCTGAAGGTTGCTCCAGGCCTCATCCCTCCACCTTCCCTCATATTACCAGATCCAGAAGAGGCACTCGAGTGGCAGCATGGATGACCGGCCGTCCCTCTCTGCCCGCGACTATGTGGAGTCTCTGCACCAGAACTCCCGTGCCACCCTGCTCTATGGCAAGAACAACGTTCTGGTTCAGCCGGTGAGGGTTCATCTTAGGCTCATATTTTGTGCTGAGGGTCTGGCTCCAGATTATAGAGGAGAAGTTCCCTCTGGGTCCAGGTTGCTCATCCATTCATTCAACCACCTGCTCACCTATCCATCCATTCATCCATCACCCATTCATTCACCTACCAATCTATCCAATCTCCCATTCATCCACCTACCCACCCACCCGTCCATCTATCCATTCATCTATTCACCCACCCATCCACCTATCCATTCATCCATCCACCCATCCACCTATCCATTCATCTATTCACCCACCCATCCATCTATCCATTCATCCATCCACCCATCCATCTATCCATTCATCCATCCACCCATTCACCTATCCATTCATCTACTCACCATCCATTCATCCGTCTACATTCATATCCATCCATCCATCCCTTCATTCATCTGTTTGTCCATTTATTTTCCAGTCTGTCTGCCTAACCCCATGCCCACCTAGCCTTCTCTTCATCTATCCACTCTTGTTCTCACTTTCTCATTCAGCAAAGGTTCATTTGGACCTGTTAGGTGCTAGATGCATGGGATTTCCAGATCATCATCCTTATAACTAATATTGAGTTGGGCACTGTATGAAGTGCTTTTAACTATACTAAGTCATTTAAACTTCACAGCAGCCCTTTGAGGTAGGCACTCTTATTATAACTGGTAATACTGAGGCCCCTACAGGTGAAGTAAGGGGCAGAGTTATGAATTGAGTTCAGGCCAGCTGGTGCCAGAGTGTGCCACTGCTCAGTCACCTTTGATGCCCCTGCACCTGGCTGGGCTGCATAGATGGATGGTGAACGAGGCACACGCAGCCCCTGTCCTCATATAGTGTCTCCTCTGACTGTCCCCTCCCCAGGGCCATTTGATCACAGGGTCAGCATAGTATTTGGGCTCAGTTGGGAGGAAGCAGGGGGAGTACTATCAGCCACTCCAGTCTGTGGTCACAGTTTCAGTCATTAGGAGACCCTGAGCAGGCCACTTCCTCCTCTTCAGCCACGATATTTGCATCACAATAGGTACAAGATTCTATTTTCTTAAATCTAAGAAGCCATGTATTTAAGATACACCATTTTTTAACATAACCGTTGAGAGATTTAAAAATGCTATTTAGAGCATACTTGGAAATTTTAGCTTATGCTTTTTGAAAGAGATCTTTGAGATTTATTTGATACACTTTTTTTATTTATACATCACTTTCATAAGTACACATAAGGGAAAATATCATTGAAATACATCTGTTAAGATATTCCCAAAACTTCTTCCAGTTCAGAGTTCCACCTTCTGTATCACTTTTTGGCTAAGTTATTGATGGCCTTTTTGAGTAAGAGTTATTTTTCCATATAGTGTTTTTCTGTTCCATCAAGAGAAGGGATCAACAAACTATAGCCCATGAGCCAAATGTAGCCCTCCTCCTGTTTTTACAAATAAAGTTTTGTTGGAACACAGCTATGACCATTAGTTTATGTATTGTCTCTGACTGCTTCCAGGCTGTGACGACAGAGTTGCGTGGCTGCAACTGAGTCTGTATGGCTCACAAAGCTAAAAATATCCCCTCTCTGGTGTAAAGAGCTCCCGATCCAGGAGCACAGGAAGTGCAGCATTACGTAACGAGAGTGTCTGCTCTTATTTCCAGGTGGTTCTTAAGTCCTATAAAGCACTGGTTGTTGCTTTGCAAGAAAATGTAGAATCGTGGGCCTCCCTGCAGGGATGAAGAATAATGTGCCTTCTTTGCCAGTATTACATTAGCACTCTGCTGCTGTGTTCCCAGCCTTCCTATTCACGCTAGGTTTTCAACTCAAAGCTGAATCACTGTCTAGTGTTTCTGGCGACATCTAAAATAGCCCCTATACTCTGCTTGCGAAGTGGCCGCCACATGCAAAACTTGACTGAAGTGACGCCAGTGCATCAACAGCTATGGTAGAGTTTGTGCAAGATCGGGAGGTGACAACTATGTCACAGTTGTGAGATGCCACTTATCATAAGACTCATCACCATTTCAGGGACATGAAAATGTGAAAAAGCAAGCTGTGCCCCGTTGGACCAATGAAACGCTGCCGTAGTACTCCCTCGTGGTGTCATAAACACGTGGGATTAAGTTGACGCATGTGAAGACTGGGCCATGCTTGGTACAGCGCTGGTGCTCAGACAGTGTCACTTGTCTGTCTCTACATGTTGTTAAGGTGACTTTGGTGGAGGGGCTCCCTCCTCTCCATGGGAGAGAGATGGTGACATTGCCTTCCCATGCACACCCACTTGGACTAAAACAAAGCAGGGCAGAAGTCCTCTAGGCAAACTCTGGAAAGGCTGAGGGTTACATTGGTCAGCTGGGAGTGTAAAGGGGGACATTGGGAAGAAGGTTTCTGAGTAGGGTCTGCAGGACTGACCATAGAGCTTGGCTGCTATCTCTTTCTCCCCTTAGACCGGCCAAGCTAAATGCCTTCAGTTTTGACAAGGGTGATGTTAAAAGGGACACAACCCCCTTCCTGGTCCTAAAGGAACTTTGAGGGAGGTCCCCTCAACTTCAAGAGGGAAACACAAACATGAAAGCGTTGAGGGGTGGTGGCATTCACAGCTGGATGCTAGAACCTAGGCTGCAAGGTTGGCTGCAGGTGGCTCTGCTCAGCGTGGCCACTGGAAGGAGGCTCAGGGTCCTCCAAGTGGCCATAGCCTGGAGGCAATAACCTGACCTCTTGGTTCTGATTATGTGTCCTTGAGCTAAATGGCTTTAGGCTGACATCCGCTGTGACTCCATCACTGTGGCCCAGCCTGAGTTCTCCTCTCTCTGCAGAGGGATGATATGGAGTCTGTGCCAGGGTACCTGTCCCTGCACCAGACAGCTGACGTCATGACCTTGAAGTGGACGCCCAACCAGCTGATGAATGGATCCGTGGGGGACCTGGACTATGAGAAGAGGTAGAACTCTGGGCCCACCATGTGTCCCCTGGGTCCCTCCACTCCCTCTTGGCATACAAGAGCTGTCCTACAGGACCAGGGAGGCTTGCGCAACACTTCTGCTGGCTACTTTACCTGGTTATGGCCACGGGGTTCACCCTCTCCGCAGCTGGGACCCGAAATGTTCAGGAAGATCCAGAAACCACCAGGAAGACTCTTAGGACTTGGGGGTTAGTCAGTGCCCTGGTACAGATACCACTCAGAGAGCGCAATCTTGACAAAGATCTCAGAAGCCTGTGAATGACAAAATACTCCCCAGTCTCAGCCACCACTGCTCATCACTCAGTAAAACAGGGAGGCAGGAGATGGTAGCCAGTGAGTGGCTGGCCCAGGACTGCCTCTCCTGCAGGATCCTGTGATTTTTATGACATTGCCATTGTCATTTGGGGGTCACATTGAAAGAATGCCAGGAAAGGAACTTCCCTGCCCCAGTGCCCATGTTCCAGCACAGTCAGGGAGATCAGAGGAAGCCATAGAACCTGTCCACATAGTACAATGTGTGGGATTTTGGCTACTGCAGGTGCTCATCCCTTTTTTCTTTTATATTTTCTTGCTCGTTACAAACCTTTTAGTGATGAATTTCATTTATTGATTGAGACGGACCTTAGTCTGTCACCCTGGCTAGAGTACAGTGGTGTTATCACAGCCCACTGCAACCTTAAACTCCTGGACTCAAGCGATCTTCCTGCCTCAGCCTCCCAACAAGCTGGGACTACATGTGATGAATTTTTAATATAAAATCAGACAGAACTCAGTCCCATCACCTGGCTTTAATGGCCATTAACCCACACCCTTCTTTCTCCCTATATATTATTCTGAGCAACATGCCAACCTTACACCATTTCATCTATAACTATTTTAATGTCACATAAGGCCTTTTTTCAGGAAATATAACCAGAATGTTATCATTGTGTTCTCTTAAACAGTCAGGTCTCAGAGTGATTAATAGTGTTCTCTAAGCTAACAGGTCACGTCCTGTTCAGAGGTCCCCATCTGTCCTCAGAGATGGTTGGTAGGTGGTACAGTTGGTCCTAGGCTGAGGCTAATAATAAATTGGCTCCAGCCAGACTCAGGAGTGTACAATCAGGAGGCCGTCTTAGAGGAGCAGGGCAGGGGTCAAGGAGATGCTGTTGGCCTGGAAGCTTATCTCAGCCTCTTTATCTTTGACCTTGCTATCAGGCCTTCCCTGATTTTCTTGCAAAGTTTGGATCACACAAGCCTAACCTCCTTTGTAGTGTTTGTTTGGAAACTCTGGTCACATAATGAGTCTGTGCCCACTCGTGTATCTATTGTCTCACCCTGTATTCTTGAAGGCAGGGTCCTGACATGCTCTTACCTCATGCCCAACACCTGTCACAGATTGGAGCACATAGCAAGTGCTCAGATCGTCCTTGTGAAATGAAGCAGAGAAGTCAGGGGGCCTGGGTTCACACCCCAAATATTTACTGAGCCCCTGCTCTGTGCTAGGCACTGTGCTTGGTACAAGGGAGATAGCCATTGAATAAAGGGACGGTCTTTACCTTCCCAGAGATCACATTATGTGGGGAAGTGTGTTATGGGACCAAGTCCCTGCTCCACCCTCACTTTGCTGACCAATTCCCCCTCCTCCTGGGGTATGTTGCTTCACCACTCTGGGCCTCCAGTTTCCCTCTCTGTCAAAGGAGGGAGGAGGACAAAATGGTCTCCCCAGAACTCGAGGGACTCCCAGAGGGTCTGGAGGGGCTCCTGTAACACTGAAGTATCTTCCTCCCAACATCAAAGCTTTCAACAGCCCGAGGACCCTGTTTATTGCTTGGACTTAAGCCCAGGGTTGTGTGGGAAACTTTCGATGCTAACCTCTTAAGAAAGGCATTGGATTCATTGATACCCAGGCCCCCTATCACCAGCTCAGGTCATCCAGACTGTCTGTTTCTGTACCTTTTTCTCTGTAAACAAGAACATTGTAAGTGTTTCAATATTGAGTTCTAGCTGATTCTGACCTTACAAAGTCACAGCCCGCAGGCTGGGGACATCCCCAGCCCTGAGCCCTGAACCCCCGACTTTCCTTGTTCTTTTTACCCAGGGTTTGCTGGAAGAGAAGCAGCCGGGGAGTGGTGTGTAGGGAAGGAGTTTGTCCAGGGGCTCCAGCATCCCTTGGGGGATCAAGGAACAACGAAAAGAAAGGGAAGTGTCCCTTATCTGAGATTGTACAATGTCACAGCCCACAACTGCCACTGCTTGTCAGGGCCCAGGACTGGCCAGGTCTGGGGCCTGCTTATCTAGGTTCCTGAAGGGGACCTCTGAGCTACCTTGCTCGGGAACAATTACCCTTAGGTGCCTGAGGGCTATTTACCTTAGCAGAAGGGAGAGAGAGAGATCCTCTTTGAGGGTGAAGTAGTCTTAGAAGAATAGATCTTAGTCTTTAGCAGAGCTTAGTGATCTTCAGCAGAGAGACACGGAGCTGGTGTTCTGCAGGCAGGAGGAGACCCAGTGAGAGTAAGCGGGTCCGTGATAGAAAGCGCGTGCTCCCAACTGCCTTCTCCTGCAGCCTAATACAAGGCTGATCTCGTGCCTCTCAACACCACAGGTGTGGACACCGCCAATTCACTGATGCTGTCATCTCGTGGCTCATGTGAATTGAAAAATCCATGGGCAGTGGCTTCAGGCTTGCCTGGATCCAAGGGTTTAGGTGGTGGGAACCTTCTCTTTTCCCATCTTTTGACTCTTCCTCTCTGTTGGCGTCATTTTCAGACTGTGGTACCTTTCACCTGTGAAAAGACTTCTATCCTTGCCACAACTTCCCAGGTGGAGGGGAGCATATCTTTCCCAGTCATTCTAAAACAATTCTGAGAGTTGAGTCTCCTGGGCAATGCTTGGGTCACGGAATCATCCTTGCACTGAGCACTGTGGCCAAGCCTGGGTGCAGTGGAGTCCTGGAGTCCTACAGGGGAGAGTGGGTGGGGTCAGCCTCCCCTTAGCCACCTGGACTAGTAGTAGGGGAGGGTACTTCCCTTGGAAAATTAAGGTGCTGGGACCAGAAAAAGGGGAGATAGGATCTGGGAAGGCTGGGACACAGATGTTGGGTGTGGGCAGGTTCTGGTGAGGAGGGTGGAGGATCCCATGGGTGAGGTGGGAAGACATCCTGTGAGCCTGACCCTCTCTTCTCTTTTAGCGTCTACTGGGACTATGCCATGACTATCCGCTTGGAGGAGATTGTCTACCTGCACTGCCACCAGCAAGGTAGGGACTGTAGGGACAGCAGGGCGGGGCTGGGCATTCCTCTTGGTTTCCCTTCCTATCTCCACCTGTGGGCATTCCCTATTCCCTTTGCAACCTCAAACAAGTGACTTCACCTCTCGGAGCCTCAGTTTCTCTGTCTGTAAAATGGGGATTACAATAGGACCTTCTCAGGGGGTTGTTGTGAAGATCAATTGATGGGTGTTAAAGAGCCGAGCATCACACCTGTGATGTTAGCTGCTGACACTTATTGAGCACTTATAATGTGCCAAGCACAGTTCTAAGTATTCACATGGCTTTTATTTGTCACAATGACCCAGTGACATCATTGGGGTGACATCATTCATGTTGGGGTGACATCATTCCCACTTTAGAAGTGAGGAAGCAGCTTGGCACAAAGGCACCCAACCTATAAGCTTCAGAGCCTGAACTTGAGCCCTGGTCTTTGTGACTCCAAAGTCAGTTCTCTGAAGATCTGGGACCAAAAACTGTAGCACTCCTTTAAAGCTGGAAAGAGGTGCAGTCAGAACAAGCAGAGGGCCATCCTGCTTTAGAAAGCAAGTGCTCTGTGCCTCACCAAAGCACACAACACAGTGGGTTAAGCCTTTTTAATGAGGCAGACCTGGGGTCTGATCTAGGCTTTGCCACTGATCAGCTGTGTGACCTTTGGAAATTTGCTTAGCCTCTCTGAGATTTGGTTTCCTCATATGTAAAATAAGCAATGATAGATATGCCTCTTAAGAATATTGGGAGTATTACAATAAGACAATGCATTTAACATGATGTGCTGATATAAAGTAAGTGCTAAATATATAAAGTAAGTGCTATCCAGAGTCAATTACTGCTCCGAGAAGGGGTAAGGCTGAAGGCCTGCATACAAAAAGCTGTCAGGTAGATTTCTAGAGGAGTATAGAGTGTTTGGGACATCTTTTTCTTATGGTGGTTAACTTTAGGGAGGTCAGCCACATTCTTCTTGACTTTGTCCCATAGTTACACCATCAGGGATGGGTGATAGGAGGCATGAGAGGGACCACTCAGAAAATCTGCCCAAGCCTTCCCTGGAGCCTCAGAGCAGGGCCCTGGGTTCTGCTTGGTTCCCCAAGTGGGATGTGTTTATAGGGAGGGTCAGGGATTCAGTGCCACCCAGGAGTGGCCCTCTGAGGCTGATGGAAGTAAAATACCTCAGCTCCCTTGCCCCTAGGGAGAGCAAACTCTGAAATGCATGTCGCCCACAGTCCTCTAGAGGTTCCTCCAGGAGATTAAGCACAGTTGTCCCTAGTGGCAACTTACTCTCTGCCTTTCCTTCTCTGTCTCACTTCTCCTGTCCTCAACCAATGCTTCCTGGGACGCCTCCCAAATTGACTATTTGCACTTGAGTCTTTGTCTGTCTTGGAGGAAATGACAACTAAATCAGTGTATTTATTTATTTATTTATTTATTTAGAGACAGGGTCTTGCTCTGTTGCCCAGGCTGGAGTGCAGTGTTGCGATCATAGCTGTCTGCAGCCTTGAACTCCTGATCTCTAGCACTCCTCCCACCTTGGCCTCCCAAAGTGCTGGGATCACAGACATGAGCCACCTGGCCCAGCCTGATCAGTTTGTTTAAAACATGGC
>CAUYPK010134122.1:0-24280 GCA_963574355.1 Loris lydekkerianus | reverse complement strand
AGTCAGCTAACCTATGCCTCTTTAGAGACAGTTTAAGCCATTCACATTAATGAAGAATATTGATAAGTCTGGTGAAATTTTGGGTATCAAGTTTTTCAAAAGTCCACTGGACATTTTTAATCCTTTCGCCAGTGTGGCAGTTGGAGTTCGATCTGAAGTTTCTGAGTGAGTTTACTTTTGTGGTATAGGATTGGGTTGGTCATTATGAAGGATAGGTCTGAGAATATCCTGAAGAGCTGGTTTGGTTATGGCAAATTTGTTCAACATATTTAAATAAAGTATTTAATTTCTTCATCATAAATGAAACTCAGTTTCGCTGGATACAAGATCTGGTGTTGAAAGTCGCTTTAGGAGATTAAAAGTCAATGACCACCCTCTTCTGGCTTGAAAAGTTTCAGCAGAGAGATCTGCAGTCATTCTAATATTCTTTCTTTTGTAGATAATTGCTTTCTTTTGCCTGGAAGCTTTGAGAATTTTCTCCTTCATATTAACTTCAGTGAATTTAATTATGATATGCCTGAGGGATGTCTTATTGGTGTTGAGTCATGCTGGGGTTCTGAAGCTGTCTGCTTCTGAATTTCAGAATCTCTAGGCATGTCTGCAAAATTCTCTTTCATAATTTCATGCAGAAGGGCCTCTGTGCCCAGCGAGGCGACCTCATCATTTTCAGGAATTCCAATTATTCAGATATTGGTATTCTTCAAATTATCCCAGAGCTCTGTGAGAGAATGATTTGTTTTTGCTCTCCATTTCTCTTCCTCTTTGAGAGTTTGGGAGCATTCAAAGGCTTTGTCTTCAATGTCAGAGATCTTTTCTTCTGCTTGCTCCACTATGTTGCTGAGGGATTCTATTGTATTTTTCAGATCTTTGAGGGCTGCAAATTCTTGCTTCAGTGTGTCTAAGTCCTTGGTGGTTTTGTCTTTAAATTCGTTAAATTCTTGAGACAACTTTTGAATTTCTCTTTGAATTCCTAATTCCATTTTGTTAATCTTGTTTGCCATCTAAACTCTGAATTTGATTTCTGACATCTCAGCCAGCTGTTTGTGAATGAGATCTTCAATTACATCTGCCATATCTTTCCTTGGGGGGGGGGGGGAGGTTTGATCTATTCTGGTTATTCATGTTACCAGAGTTTTTCTGCTGATTCCGCCCCATGATTGTTTTACTCCCCTGATTTTTCCCCTGGTGCTTTGTCGAGAACCCATACAGTGCTGTGACCTGAGAAACTGGGCCCCTGTCTGTTGTGGTTGGGCTAAATGGTTCTTACTTATTTTCAGCTGGTTTCTGTTTCACCTTAGTGAAACAGTTGTTCTGGGTTGAAGTCTCAGCTGTGGAGAAATACCAACAATTAAGTCACTCCGCCCACCAGGCAACAATTGGAAGAGGAAAATCAAACCTTTCTATAACCACACACCCAGTGCACCACATGAATAGTCCTCAGGTGATTGGCTCAGTTCAAAAAGCCTAAATAAATTGTCTCAGTCAGCCCCTGTCTCGGGTGGGAGAGTTTAAGAGGTCTATGGGAACTGGATCACAGTGGTCTGGTGACTACTCTAATATGGCTTGCTTCAGTGCTGCGTGCAGTCAGGAGGAGCCACCCAGCAAATAGATCAGTCTGGGAAGGTTGATGCCTCCTTCCCTAACTTGCAGTTCTGTCCCACCCCGTTGCTGCTAGCCCCGCAGGGCTGTGACCCAGTCAGTTGTCTGCAGTGAGCAGATACTCTGGAGGTTTGCACCTGCCTGAATCACAGGGAAGTCTGTATCTGCTCATCCAGGCTGCTTCTCTCTGGCTCTGTCTAGCAGGGGGTGGTGAGGTCTGTTGACCTCAGGCACTTAATGGAGGCTGAGGGTGTTCACTAAGTTCCAGCCCCAACCTTAGTTTATGTTACTGGCTGAATGGAACAACCCTGTGGCAGTTTGTTTCTGACTCTGCTAAATTCCTCTGCAGAGGAGAGGCTGATTTGAGCTCCCAGAATCTGTGCCTTAGGCCCTGTCTTTACTTCTGCAGCTTTGTATTCGCAGCATGATTAGTTGTCAGCTGTAGGTGCTTGGCCTCCTTTGTCGATAGGCTGATGATCCCCTGAGGACCTGGTGCGTCTTAGGCTCTGTAAAGTGGTCCTCTAGATCAGGCCCACCCTGGGAGTTTCCTGACTCTGCAGGTGTGTTTTCTAGTCCTCACGTTCCACCCAGGCCAGTACTGCCTAGGGCAAACCCTTTACTCACAGGGCCTGTGTTTCAGTCCCAGGTCTGTTCTGTGGTGGTTGCCTTCTGAGAAGATTCCTGGCCTCATATGGTTGCCCAGGGAGACAGGAGGAGTGGCTAAGGGATATCTGGGGTGGGCCTTGTTATTGCCAAAGACAGCTACTACTCTGCACCTCAGGGCACCGCCACTCCGGTGTGATTCCCTCTTAGCTAACCGTCATATCCTCACTCCTGTGCTGCAGAATCAGCACTGTCCAGCTGCAGTTCAGGTTCTGTCTGCACCTCTCAAGAAATCACCCAAGAATCTGGACTCCTGGGGGGCAAGCCTGCAGACCTCAGAGTGAGAGTGGAGGTGAGTGCTGGGAGCTCAGAGTTGCAGGTCGTAACACCAAGCTCATTGAGAGCAAATGAGCAAATAAACAGATGCAAAGGCTACTAGATACAAGAGCCCATAGATACAGAAACAGACGGAGACACACATGGACATACAGACAACACCCACAACAACAGCAACATAAAAACAAGTGCAATAAAAATAGTGATAATCTTAAAATAATTGAAAAAAAGAAAAAGAAAAAAAAGAGAAAAAAGTGGTGTTCGTAGAAAAGTTAAAAGAGAAGAAAGGAGAAATTAAAATTAGAAGAATTAGAAATAAAAATATATTTATATAAAAAGTAATAATAAAAAATTAACAAAAGTTCCTCTAAGAAAATGGTGAGGAAAAAACAGAAAAAAAAAAAGGCAACAACTACAAAAATATTATTCTTGTATGTAGAAACATACATATATACATTTATATGTATTGTGTAGGGATCAACTTTTGTAGGAATGTATTCATACTGCAATATACTTTCTGAATACCAGGTGGCGCTGTGAATGGTTTCCAGACTCATACATGATTCACAGTTTGTACTGTTACCATGGTAACCACCTTCCATGGCCGATGGCCATTTTGGAGTTTCTGTAAAAGTTTGTCACTGCACTTGCCACCGACCTTTCCACTCAGTGCAGGAGTCCACACTTCTTAAATCTTTCCACTCTTCTCCCAGGTTCTCCTGCTAACTGGCGACTGCAATCGGCTGTGGGGAGGGTGCTGCTGGGTTCCCTCAGTTGCTGGCGGGTGTGCAGCTGAAGTGGCTGTAGCCGGTTCCCCAGCTGAAGCAGTTGTAGCGGGTTCCCACGGCTAGAGTGCTCAGGGACCTTATTCTGAGTTTTATGGTTCAGAGTTTCCCTTTTGGATCGGGACCACGCAGCCTGAACTGCCAACCCCCTCCAACATTCTCCCCCAGGAATGCTCCGGCTCCTGGTCTGGGGGAAGGTGCTGCCCTTTTGGGTAGTTCAAAATGTCTGTTTCCCGGGCGGGATCCCTTCCCTTCAATTGTCCAACAGATTGCCCAGCTCCCCATGGTTTTGAGTGGCTCTCCTTTCGGATGCCTCCCTCAGTTCAGAAATAAATATTCGTCAATTGGGTTTTGTCAGCATTTGCAAGCTGCTGTCCTCTGTAAGGGAGGGGCCTGCTGGCCAGCACGGCCAAGCAGGGAAGAATCTCTATAACAGAGTCTGTGGTTTTAAATTACCCCTCATATATAGCAATCCGCCAGTTCGCTCAAGCTTTCCATCCACACATGGGGGAGGTCTAGACCCCCTTTCCTCTCCAACATGATAGTGTTATTGAAGATATTTGGAAAATGGCCTAAGGTAGTCCAAACCCCTAGATGTTGGCCATTTAAATTACTTTTTTAAAAAAATTCATGGGAATAGAAAAATACTCATAGGTAATACTTATTTTTCTTAAGAAAGTAACAGCTTCTCTAAGGTCAATTCCTTAGAACATGCTGCAA
Source organism: Loris lydekkerianus (assembly GCA_963574355.1). NCBI lineage: Eukaryota > Metazoa > Chordata > Mammalia > Primates > Lorisidae > Loris > Loris lydekkerianus. The sequence continues at coordinate 20,237 of CAUYPK010134122.1, read as the reverse complement.
GTCTTTACTAAGATTAATGTGAAACAATAATTAATGCCCTTGGAGACATTTAAGTCTCCAAAAATAGATCAAGGATAAACTGGTCTTATCCCTATAATAAAAAAAAAAAGGTAAAATAAATTTTACTATAATTCCATATTTTCTACTCTGGAAAAAATAATAACAAGAGATAGAACAACCTTTTCTTTGCCGAAGAAACCCGTGGCCACCTCTCTTTGATCTGTTTCAGTCACAGAGGGAGCTATTCCATTCCAATGGCCAAGGGCCGTTTGAAGAATGAGGAGTCTTCCTTTAGAAGGGGAGTCAGGAGCAGTGGGAGTTACATCCAAACTTTGGTGGACTTTGCACTTAATTGGGATTAAAGGGCATGCAAAACCCTTGAGAGAGCTGCTGTTCAGTGCTGAAGTTTTTATCTTATTGAGAAGAAATCATAAACTAACTCAGATTGGGGAGCTACCCCCAAATTTGACAGATACAAAAACACCTTAGGAATACTTTAAAAAAAAAATCTATTATGAAATTATAATACTAAAAATGTGTGGCAATCTTGGGTCTTATTGGCTGAAGGAAAGCAGAGCCATCAGAAAAAATAACAGACTTTATGTTCATAGACACTAGTAAATTCATTTTAAAAATATCAAATGTGATATGATGAAGGGATATTAATATACTAAGTAGTAGAAAATGTACAAGTTATTGAGTGTACATTAGCAGAGAGATCTTAAGATAAAAATATTAATCTACACAGCGGTTAAGCTTATATTTTAACTGGATTAGAAGAGAATTTGGAAAAAAGACTAGCAAAAATTCAAAAACTAAGCCTGGATGGTTTTTCACACTTAGAAGTTTGAAAAGAGCTATAATTAACAGAAAGAAGAAGTCAAATAGGGGAGACAAGATGAGAATGAGAAACAATATGACTAGTCTGATAGGTCATATCTGTCATTTATTTTTCTAATTAAAGCCAATGCTATCTTTTTCATCTTCCACAAACTTTAATAAGCACATGAATACTTAAGAGCAATACAAAAATAGAGTAGTTATACATAATTAGTTATACATAATTACAAGGTTTATGTAAGAACATGTAATGAAAACCAATTTGTGAAGTAAGTGTCACCTTCTTTCTAAAATCTTAAAATACTCAGAGTGTTTTCCTTGGGCCACATGACATGCATTAACCCCTAAAGAAATTCGTTTCAGTCTATATACTTCACATCACTATTAATGATGAAAAAAAATCTATGATTCATTTTCTCATTGCCTCAATGCTATGAAGTAGCTATAGTTCAAAGTTCTTATCATGCCCTCATAAGTCTAAATTTCATGATGTGATATCTAGATATCTGCCCCAGAGATGTTGTTTTGTGCCCCAGAGAATGAAAAAGTTTGGACAGTGTGCTCAAATTGACTACCTTGCAAATTAAAAACATCCATGATGAAATGGAAGACCATACCATGCTCATGGCTAGGAAGAATCAACATTGTTAAAATGCCTATACTTCCCAAAGCAATCTACAAATTCAGAGCCATCCCTATTAAAATACCAACATCATAATTTCAAGACATGGAAAATAATTCTCCATTTTGTATGGAACCAGAAAAAGCCCCATATAGCTAAGGCAGTTCTTAGTAATAAAAACAAAGCCAGAGGTATCAGCCTATCAGACTTCAGGCTGTACCACAAGGCCATAGTGATCAAAACAGCATGGTATTGGCACAAAAATAGAGACATAGACATGTGGAATTGAATAGAATACCCGGAGATAAATCTAACATCTTACAGCCACCTAATCTTTGATAAACCAAAAAGGACATACACTGGGGAAAAGAGTCCCTATTCAATGAATGGTGCTGGGAGAACTGGATATCCACATGTAAAACACTGGAATGGGACCAGCACCTTTCTTCACTCACAAAAATTGATTCAAAATGGATAAAAGACCTAATTTTAAGGCAAGAAATGATAAACATCCTCAAAGAAAGTATAGAAAAAACACTTGAAGATATTGGCCGGGGGGGAGACTTTATGAGGAAGACTTCCATGACAATTGCAACAGTAACAAAAATAAACAAATGGGACTTAATTAAACTGAGATGCTTCTGTACAGCTAAGGAGACAACAAACAAAGCAAATAGACAACCTACACAATGGGAAAGTATATTTGCATATTTTCAATCAGACAAAAGCTTGATAACTAGGATCTACAGAAAACTCAAATTAATCAACACAAAAAAAGCCACCAATCCCTTACATCAATGAGCAAGAGAGATAAATAGAACCTTTTTCCAAAAAGACAGACAAATGGCTAACAGCCATATGAGAAAATGCTCATTGCCCCAAATTATTAGAGAAATGCAAATCAAAACCACCCTGAGATATTACCTATCCCCAATGAAAATGGCCCACATCACCACATCTCAAAACTGCAGATGCTTCATGGATGTGGAGAGAAGGGAACACTTTTATACTGTTGGTGGGACTGCAAACTAATACAATGTTTTTGGAAGAAAGTAAGGAGCACCCTCAAGGAACTCAATCTAGACCTCCCATTCGATGGATCCTGCAATCCCATTTTTGGGCTTTTTACCCAGAAGGAAAAAAATCTTTTTATCATAAGGACAGTTGCACTAGACTGTTTATTGCCGCTCAATTTACAATCACCAAAATGTGGAAACAGCGTAAATGTCCACCAACTCAGGAATGGATTAACAAGCTGTGGTATATGTACACCATGGAATACTATTCAGCCATTAAAATAGATGGAGACTTTACATCTTTTGTATTAACCTGGATGGAAGTGGAACATATTATTAGCAAAGCATCACAAGAATGGAGAAGCAAGAATCCTATGTACTCAATTCTGATATGAGGACAATTGATGACCTAGTACACAGTAGGGAATGGGGCAAGAGGAGAGCAGAGAGAGGAAGGGAGGGAGGAGGATGGGAATGATAGTGTGTGACACACCTATTGGGGCAGGACACAACTGTAAGAGGGACTTCATCTAACAAATGAAATCAATGTAACCTGGTTCTTTGTACATTTCATTGAATCCCGAACAATAAAAAATAAATAAATAAATAAATAAAAACTCCATGATGAGAGAGAGTGAGGTAAACCATAATCTCTCAGAACATAAAATCTTCCATGACATTCTGAGCATGAGAAAAACTATAGTTATTTATCTAGTTACATGATTCTGGTTATTATGTTTTAGCAAAATACATAGTCCAAAAAGCCTCCTGAGTTTCATATAGCACAAAAAGATGTTAAGTTTTGGGGAATCTTTAATTTGTTCAAACACAGGTTGGTGTTTCTGTGTCCTAAACTGACAGGATAATGATTGACTTTTCTGCATACAAAAGAGGTTATGCCTAAAATATATTTTAATCTTCCATTAACCTCTACAAATTTCAGTAGAATTTTCATCTTTTGGTCTTTTCTGACTCTTCAAGGTTAACTATAGATGTTGTCAATGGGCTGTTTATGAGAGTAAACCAGAGAGCAAGCTGAGGGGTGCCTACATTGTAGCACACATTTATTGTTGATTTTTTTGGGAACTCTGTGGATGGCAACACAAATTTGATGTATAGCTCCCTTGGAGACACTTGAGCATCCTACACTTTGTCTTGTTGAGATGCGTTCTATCTAAATCATCTCTTTGTACCAATGATAAATGTGATGAAAGGTTTTTACCCCCTTTTGTTGTCCCTAAAATGATCCTTGCATTGAATTATAAAACGAAGTCTAGCAAAGTCTAACAAACAAACTGAGAAATATATTTTTAGCTTTGTAATTTGGGGCATATTAATATTTAACATTTACATTTACATGTAATAAATTCTTGAACTTTTCAATTATTTTAGACTGGCCCTACATTTGACATTCCTAGGTAGCAAACCAAGCAAATTCTACAAAGCACATAAGAAATGCTCTAAATTTGATCAATGTGTTGCAGATACATGTGGCAATCAATCAATCTTAAATATATTTCATAAAATTATTCATGTTTTGTTTATTTTTAGAAATCTATTTCTTAGTTGATACACGTAACATTCTAATGTATTCTTTTAGTCAAATCAAGGTTATTTTTAATCATACTCTCTGCATTTCGCACTACTGTAATTCTTAGCCAACTCAGAATCATCTGCTGTCACATATAGAGAAATTTTATCATTGTCTAGCTCACCCTTACAAATGATAACTATATAAAGTCAGTATACCCTATAGTGAAAAATTTCCCCATCTCATCCCTTTTTAAAACTTCTCAGCCCACCCTACCTTCATAGAAAGAAAACAAATTCTGCTTAATTGGCTACTATTTATCTTTTATACCTAATAAGACAATCGGGGCAAAAGGAATTATTTTATTATTCCATTTCACAAATATAAAACAGACTCCCAGTGAAGTCAAATAACTTTACAGAGTCATCCAACAAATTAAAAAAAAAAAAAGTGAGCTGAGATAGGAATTCAGTACTTCCTTCCTTTCCAGTGATTTCCCCCTAGAGTGAGCCACCTATCAGCCAATCTAGTGTCAGCACAACTTGAGGATACTCACTACAAAGAATTAGAAAAAGATCACTTTAAATTTTGCAATTCTGTGCCCAATGTTAAAGTCTAAGAATTTATTTTCAAAGAATGTTAAGAAGCAAGAATTAAAATCCCTTGCACATAAAACAGGATAATAAAATAACAGAGAAAAAAATCTTTAAATGAAATTTGTCATCCCTTTCATTCATTTTCCAAAAAGATCATAGGTGTAAACCTGTGAGTTATAAGAAAGAGTCACCTCTCATGATATCTCAGTGTGTGTTTGCTTTCTTGAATGGCAAATATATATATGTATATATTTCATAACTTCATTATGGCAGGGACTGACATTCCCAGAATTAATCACTCTTCTCTCCCATTTAGAAATGAATGTGTGTTCATTTATTTTCAAATGCTTACTCATCATCTATAGGATAGATTTCTTTTTCAAAATAATTCAATAAATCATGTCTTGACACAAATAATAATACTGTAATGAAAGGTATGCATTCTTAAAAAACCTATACTTAAAAAAAAACAGACACTAAAAATATCAGGATTTATGGGGATAACAGAGTTGTATACATTCTTTAAACTTGTATACTTTGCAACCAGAGCCAAAACAAAAACAATAACATTACTAATTTAAAATATTAACACAGTGCAGAAGATATGATATATGACTAATAAAGAAATTATTCTGCGGTGTTCCAGTAACATTAGCATCACCCAGATTTCTTCTTGGCCTTTTGGCTAAGATCAAGTGCGTAGCTTCACCCAGAAAATTTTCAGAAATGCACATTCTCAGGCCCACTAAATCAGAAATTCTGAGGCAGGGTCAAGTAATACATGATTGACCAAGCTTCACAGGTGCCTGTAATGCAATTAAAGGTTGGAGAATTATTGCATTAAATATGAATAAAACATTTACCTTTCATAGTGAAACATTGCTATGCAGGATAATAATAAGTAAGAAAATATTTTCAATTGTTTAATTATAGAATAGGTGCAAAATGTGTAAATGTTTGAGAGAATTTTTCCATTCTCTGTGTAGTAATTCCCAAGATGATTCCCAGGGACCCAGCTTCCTGATATTCATGCTATCTAAGTGTAGCTGGGCTTCATGACTTGCTTCTACTGAAGAGACTACAGCAGAGGGATAGGATGTTGCTTCTGCAGTTAGCTTCTGCCTTTCTTGCCCTCTCCTGTGCTTTCATTTGCTTGCTATGTTGTGAGCTGCCCTTGGGAAAGGCTCCTATGGTAAGTTATCTTGAGCCAACAGCTAGGAAGGAGCTAAGGTCCTCAAGCCAGAGGCTCATGAGAAACTGAAACCTGCTGATAGCACGGAGTGAGTTTGGAAATAAATCTCTCCCCAGTTGACCCTGGAGATGGTAGCATCTTCAGCTGACTCCTTGATTGCACTCTTGTGAGCGATCCTGAGCCAGAGGACGTGGTTTATGGGTACTGTGCTCCTGAACTAAAAAAAATGCTTTTAGAAAATGTTTCTTAGCTACTGTGAATAATGCTGCAATGAACATGGTAGTGCAGATATTTCTTTGATGTATTAATTGTAGTTCTGTAATATATAGACAACCATCTAAAAGACCATGGCCAAATAGTAGAAAGGAGAGTGATATCAATTTGTAAACTAGCAAGAGTGAGTCTGTGGCATGGATCAAAGGTGCTTTCTCTTCAAAGGGAAAAAACAGGTTGTGTTTTATGCCTCATAAAGTCAGTATTATCTTATAGACTCGTAAATATTCAGCAGGTTTGGGGGAAAGCTGTATGTATTTATGAGGGACGTGGAGTGCATGTGCAGTAAGTAAATATGTATATATTTATTATACCATATACCCCATGTTCACTTTGGGGTGGGGTTTTAGCATTAAAATAAGATGGAATTGGTTCTTTATGTCAAAAGGTGAAAAATAGGATAAAAAGCTTGAGTTCAGTCTCTCTTTAAAACTGGCTTGAGGCCTTTAAAATTCAGGTAAAATTCCTGCAGTAGCAAGATAAACTTAAAAAAATACATTTGGACAGACTTGACTGTCAAAATTCAACATAGTGCTTGTGAACCACACTTTTAAAATTATGGCTAAAATCACAAAGTAGATGTTTTCATTGTCTGCCTTGCTTTCAGTAATTTGCCACAATTCTTTATCAATTGTTTCTCCAAAGTTGTCCCCTGTAATGATTTTACGTTGCTCAATTTCATCTTTTAAAGCTCTAAGTAAACAGTACATGCCATCCTTTGTGAAGATTACTCAAAGAGCCTTCTGATTTATAGACTTAATAGTTGAATTAGTCTACAAACTCAGCTGTGTTTGTTCTGTATTTCTTACACTTTCAGTATCAGAGTATTTCTTGTCACTTTTAAGGAAGAATGTAGTTTTAAAAGGAAAAAGGTGAAGAATAAAGGACCTATGATATATTCACTGCCATAGTCAATCTTGTACATGTGCTGTCTCAGACAGTCACAGAAGTTAGAGAAGAAATTGGTCTTTCACATCCGTAGTGTCTGTTTCCTATTAAGTTTGTGACCCTTCATTTCCTTTTTGTTTATGCCACTGAAGTTTTTTCTTGGAAGCTATTGATGTGGTGGTCAGAGTAAAATCTTGCTTTAGCAGTCATCATACAAATTAAATTTTAAGTAAAAGCAATTGGTATTGCTGCTGAGTAAGTTCTTCTGGTAAATTGCAGACACTCTGCAAAATTGCCTGCTGACCTACTCCCGGGCCAGAGATGCCAATGGCCTAATAGCCAATAGCCTCTATCACAGGTGACATTTATAGTGGAGAGCTCTGCAGTTGTTCCAAAAGTACACAACAACTGCAAACAGGCTATTTGGGATAAGATGATATATTAAATTATATGCTGGCTTTTCATTTGAAAATGAACATCCTAGAGAAATAAAACACTCCTAATAATCAAGCTGGAAAAAAAAAAGAAAAGAAAGAAAATCTGCAAGTAACCAAGTACTTTTATTTTGATGAACTCAAATATAAAAATACATACAGTAGCATATGCACATCTATGAAATGTAAAAAGGATTTATTCTTTCAATTCTCAGTTTTCTGTTTTGATATACATGGTATGATTTCCATTTTACAGATGAAGGAACTGAAGACTTAGATAAAGTGAATTGTTAAGAGTTGAAACGGCATGAAAAAGGATTCACTTGTACATAATTTGCACATATACAAAAGCTAAGGAATTTTTCTTTCCTTTTTAACATGTTTTGCATCATAAAGAATATTGCTTGGTTGCAAACAATCTTGTTTATGAGTTAATTACTGGTGAAGAAAGTAATTAAATAGATGGTATGATTTCAAGGGTACCAGGAGAGTTTATAAAACCACTCATTTCCTGGGTTTCAATATTGAGATACTAGATATAAATGACAATGATTGGTGTTGGACAGAATAACAGATACTTTGGATTAGATTGTAAAACCTTGAAAGTGAAACTGACCAGATAATTAATCTAATTTTATGCCATCCTTTTACCACTAATGAGTTTAGGGCAAAGACAGATGGTATCTTGTATAAGCTCACTCATAATTTTAGTTACAGACTTAAGGGTAGAAATCTAGTCTTTCAATTTTCAAATTCTTGTCTTCATCCTGTACCATCTTGCCTTTTCAACATTAATAATTTATAAATTGATATCAGGTACTAACTATTATGCTATCTAAGAACTTTTCAGGCCTGACCTGGGAGTTTACTAAAAGCCACTTTAAGGGACATAATGAAGTAAAGTTTATCACCATATGAATGAGTAAAAACAGCTTGACTGAAGTAACTCTTTAATCAAAACTTTACTTATTCTCATAATTATATTGCAGGGAAAACTAACACCTGTATCTTAGCATTGCAGTTATGTATTTAAGCTCTTACTATTAAAATGAATGTAATCAGAGATTGGGACATCATTTCATATAATCCACTTCCTTTGGCTATTTACTCAAAATATTTTTTTGGCTTGATTATTTTGTTTCTTTTTATTCCACAAAGAGAATTCAGATTAAGTTAAACATTTTTTCCCCTGTTCTTGACTAGGTTTCTGATTTTTGGAGATGCCTATTATAGACATGACAATAGAAAATATAATCATTCAGAATTAGCTCTTTGGAAATCCTATGTGGCTGAGAAGAGGTATTCCATTGGATAGTAATGAAGTCACAAATTGATAAACCTCTCTCCCACCTTTCCCTCTACCAAAGAATGCCTGTTGGAGTTTGCATTTGAGACCCAATTCATCTCAAAGCTTTAGGATTTCTGGGATACTACTGTTCCCCATGTTTTAGGCATTATCAAGGATGGTGCTGAGGGAAAGAATTCATGTGTCAGTTTATTTCATGTTGTTTTATCTCATGACCAATGCACTAGAGACTTATGGTAGGCCTGCTGGGGTGCTGCTTTTGGAAGAAAGTGCTTCTCATCCATGTTGTTGCAAAGAACTACTCAGATAAGTAATTAAAGAGCAGATTGCTTCACGTCGGACCTCAAAAACAAAATAACAGTTTAGTGGAGATTAAAATGGTAAAAATCTATCATGTCATTTGAAGACTTCACTTAAAGATGTTATAGAAGTACCAAACCATGAATGGCTAAAAGTGAGTTATAATATACTTCTGGGAACTCAGTAAACTGAAGGAGGAACACCAACTTTAACAATTAGTATTGTTGAAGCCTCTCAAAGAATCTAATGCAATGGTGAAAAAAATTTCTGAGTTGGAAAAAATATGATTTCCATAATTAAGGGAGGGAAGAGTCCTAATTCCAATAATTTGAATGAAGAGGTATGAAAAATTTGAAAACATTGCCACACTACCACATAGACATGTTAGACACAATGGTAAATAGATAACTAAGCTTTAAAAAACAAAGGAAAGGTACTAAATGTGTATATTTCCCAACTATGATCCATCACATTTCATTTGGGCATATATTAATTCAACCTAGGACTATCTATTGTTAAAGCCTTAAAAATAATTGTCTATTATCATGTAGCATTATTGCTGGTAAATTTTTGTTTCATTCTCTGTTTTATATAGTGATTGAATAACTGGATGACATGGCCTTTATATTTCTCTTTGTGTTTTGCCTTTTAAAATGATATAAAACATGTTCATTCAAAGAGCAAAAATTCTCTGAAAATGTTTCCATAAAAATGATATTTTATGAAAGCCAATGAAATATAAAAGTGCACAGAATTATTTTAAATTTCCATATTGTTCAATATTAGCTGACAAAGTCTAATCTTTTAGACTATTAAATTGTGCTATTCAGATATCAATGGTGTTCAAATGTTTTCATTGTGTAAGGTTAAATATATATGAACTGAATCTAAGAATTTTAAAAATATTTTCTATACCTGAAGTCAAATAAAAAGCTTTCAACTTGTAAAATTTAGAAATTAAGTGGATCCCTGGTTGAAGTTTCATTTTAAAATGGTTGGAAAAGAAATAGAAAACTCAAAACTCTTGCTCGGCAGAATCTGAACTTTCAAACTTGTTTATACAAATAGTGACCTTGACCAGAGAGGGAAGAAAAGCTAGCATATATGTGAGTATAAAGTAGAAAAAACAATTTGCCAAGTTCTACTCATGCTTTATCACAGTCATTACCTTGAGATAAGAAGAGATACTAAAAACCCTTACTCAGACATACTCAGGAATAAAATTAGAACAGTGTGGAAAGTCTGTACTTGAGAAGACCTGAGGAAAACTATAGTAGTTTTCCCCTTATAGGCTTCCAAATAGTCATGGCTAATGAATTAACATCTAGTAATGCTTTTCCTCATGCTGAGATAAATAAGTGTTACGAGGCCTGAAGCTCTGGCATGAAGACTTACTTGTTAGGGTAAAAAGTGACTATGGTTGTCTGGAGCCATGGACTCTTGAACGGAGGCCTCATCTATGACCATCACTTGGGCTGTTTGGGGCTAACTTGAACCAGTCTTCACACCTTCACAATGTCCATCAGCATATCTGATAATCTACGAAGAAAACAAAATTATAGGCCAATAAAATAAGATGTCAAAACTACCCAAAATGATTTTCAGATTCAACGCAATCCCCATCAAAATACAGGCATCACGTTTCATAGATCTAGAAGAAATAATTCTATGCTTTGTTTGAAACCAGAAAATAGCCTGAGTAGCCAAAGAAATCTTATGCAAAAGACTAAATCCAGAGACATCACATTACCAGATTCAAAGTATACTATGAGGCTATAGTAACTAAAACAGCATGGCATTGACACAAAAAATAGAGACATAGTCCATTGGAACAGAACAAAGAATCCACATGCAAAAACATTTGAAGATAGCCAACTGATTTTTGACAAAGCAGGCAATACACACTGGGGAAAAAACAGCCCTCTTTAGCCCTAAACAGCCCTAAATGGTGCTGGGAAAACTGGATCACCACATGCAGAAAAAATTAATTAATTAAAATTAAATTAAATTTGATTAATTAAAAAATTAATTCGAGATGAATCAAAGACTCAAATGTAAGGCATGAAATCAAAAGAATTTTACATGAAAATGCAGGAAAACCTCTTCTAGATATCAGCTTAGACAAAGAAATTATGAGTAAGATCCCGATGGAAATTACAAAAATAAATAAATTGAACTTAATTAAATTAAAAAGCTTCTGTTATAGTAAAGGAAATAATCAGCAGACCAAGTAGATAAACTGCCAAATGTGAGAAAATATTCATAAGCTGTACATCTGACTAAGGGCTAACAACCAGAACCTCTAAGAACTCAAGCAATTCAGCAAGAAAAAGAACAAACAATTCCATTAAAAAGTGGACAAATGACATGAACCGAAGCTTTTCAAAAGAAGATAGACAAGTGTCCAATAAACATATGAACAATGTTCAATAACACTAACAATCAGGGAAATGTATATTGAAACCACAATGAAATATCACCTAATACCTGTTATAATGACTTTTATTTAACAAAAAGTCCAAACCCAATAGATGTTGGTGTGGATACAGAGAGTAAAGAATGTGTACACACTGTTGGTGGGACTGCATATTAGTGCACCCTCTATGGAAAACAGTATGGAAATTCCTCAAAGAACTGACAGGAGACCTACGATTCAATCCAGCAACTCAACTACTAGATATCTATCCAAAGGAAAAGAAGTCATTTTATCAAAAAGATACCTATGCTCAGATATTTATTGTAGCAAAATTCATAGTTGCAAAGATGTAGAATTAACCCAAGTGCCTATCAATTTATGTGCAGATCAACAAAATATGGTATATCATGAAGTACTACTCAGCCATACAAAGGATGAAATAATACCTTTTCTAACAGTTTGGATGGAACCATAGACTTTTCTTTTAATTGAAATATCTAAAGTAGGAAAAACAAACATCATAGGTATTCTCTATTAAAATGGAGTTAACAGTTGAGAACATACATGCAAAGAAGGAAGTAAAACTCAGTGGAAATCAAGCCAGGAAGAGGGAGGAGGAGGTGATGAACAAAAACCTACCTAACTGGCGATGGACATAATTATAAGCTGTGACTCAAGCATTACAAAAGCAATCCATGTAACCAAAAATATTTATATCCTTGATATTTTGAAATTAAAAAAACCCAAGATAAATGAAACTCACAATTTTTATTAAAACAACACACAAAAAAAGATTTATTGACTGTCAGAAAGCATAAGTATCAAAGTAGACCAAAATTAAAAATTAAAAATTAACTTTTAAAATATATGTAAAAGAGATAAGGGCAGATATTACCAATATAAACATGAGTGAGAAATCATAAATAAAATAAAATTATTAAACACTAGAAGACTAGTTTTGAAAGAAAGCACACAATTCATAACAAGAAAGAGTAAGATTATGAGTAGACCCATAATCTATTTAAAACTTAAGTTTATAATTAAAATTAAACTTTTTTCCACAAAGAAATATCCAGACCCAGATGACTTTATTGTTAATCCCTATAATTCTTTTAAGAAATTACACTAATATTAAACTTTAAAAAGTATGATGATCTTCCAGCTTATTGTATGAAGCCAGTATAGCCTTCACAGAAAATCTGATTTTTATATTATATCTAATATGAAATATTGAATTCTTTTTTCTAAGATTGGAGAAAATGTAGAAAATCTTTGTGTACATCACTTGCATATTATAGTAAATGCCACTGATAGAACAAAAAGGCATGAAAAAGACAAAATAGACATAAAATTTTGAAAGAAAAAGGTAGAACTATTTATATAAATTATGTGATTATTTAAGCAGAAAATTCTATGGTATCTACTCCCAAAATCATTAGAATGAGTAAGAATGTGTTACGGCTTCAAGATACATGGTTAACATATAAAACTCAACATAATTATATTAGAAAAAAATTTAGAAAATAACCTCTAAAATATAATTTATAATAATATTTAAAACATAAAATATTTGGAAATAAATTAACAAATGTTGTCCAAGACCTAATCTTGAGAACTGTCAAACATTGGGAATATTACAGAAGACTTTAGTAATGGTAAATATTGTATTTATGAATTACCTGAGTCAATACTGTATTATTAAGATGTAAATTTTCTTGACATTGATAATTTGAGTGTAACCACAATAAAAAATTTTGTTGTTTTATTTGTAGAAATTGAGAAACTGATCCCTGAATGTTGCCACCTTTTTGATAGTCTCTCATTATGTTAATATTATATCTCCTCTAATTATATTCTGGGGCATTTACTGAAGAGAAATAAAAACATATCTCAACAAACAATTCTAAAATATAATTATTACAGCTTTATCCAAGACTATCTAAAGGTCTAAATGTTGATTATATGCTTCTTGTCTCTTGGTTCCATTTTAGACTAATCTTTAAAAATGCATCCTTACCCTTTAAATATTTTTGTTTGTTCTAGGTGACACTGCATTTTGTTTAGTAGAGTGCAGGAAGACACATTGCAGCAGAGAAAGAGTTTTGCTTATTGCTTGTTGTAAGTTTGCTCAAAGTGGCTCTTGCAATATGTGAGTTTTCTTTAGGGCCCAGGTGCTGAAGTACTCAGTGGCTAGTAGCACTCAGCTTCATGCAGCACCCACCTTGACTGGTTTTGCAGCAGAGCACCCTTGGGAATTACAGTAGCTCCCTGTGAGCAGCTTTCCACAGCATCCTACAGGTCAGATTTCCAGGAAATTTTGGGAGGTATATTTCCAGCAAGTTCAGTGGCACAGCACCACAGTGGCCTCTTGGCCATGTGGTAAGTCACAGCTATGCTCTCTCCAACAAAGTCTGTGTCTTAGCGCTGGAGGATTGTCTTCCTTGAGAGCACTATCCCAGACCAAAGGTAATGCTTGCTCCTCATAACTGCCATTTCTTTATTCTTTAGACTTCTCTTCTTAGTAGCCAATCTTTTGATAATTTTACTTCCTTTAAGAGATAATTTTCTTAGTTTTAACTCTGTTAAAATTACTATGTGCTTTCTCGTTTCTTACTTAGATTACCTAGATTATTTTACCTAGATTATTTCAGTCAATCAATTAAAATAGTTAAAATTACTATGTGCTTTCTCGTTTCTTACTTAGATTACCTATATTATTTTACCTAGATTATTTCAGTCAATCAATAGGAGAATGAATAAACAATTTGTGGTATATTCATAGTATGGACTACGATGCAATAACAAAAGTAATGAAGTGATAACACCTAAAACAGCAAAAGTAAATTCAAAACCATTATATTGAAAAATAAGCTAGACACAAAAGAAACCATGCTATATGGTTCCATTTATATGATATTACTAAATAAGCAAGATTTATTTAATACTCTCTCTATATATTTAAAAAATACTAATTGTACTCAATGCACTGGTGTTGCTGGAAAGAGGCACAAAAAACTTAATGATGAAACTTTATTATAATATAACTTTTTTATTGTGATAGTGATTTACATGAGAACATGTATTTGCCAAAACACATAAAACTAAACTCTTAAATATGTGCATTTTACTCAATTAAAAAAGTATTAGGAAGAAAATCTACATAAAAATTTTTAGCAATAATGTGATAGTTTGTAATTGCTGCCAGATACAATATACAAAAGTCAATTCTATCTGAACATTAAAAAATAACTAATGTAAAGGAAGAAGATAATACACAGTAGCATCATAGAATAGGAAAAAATATCTAACAAAGATATATGGCATATCTGTAGTGAAAACAATAAAATTAATTAAGAGCTATTTAATAAAATAAATTAGTAAACTAGGACAATAATATTTTAGTAATGCCAATTGTCCCCAAATTGTTGCTTTGATCCATAGAAATTCCAACTAAAATGAAGAAGATTTATGTGAAATTTGTTGTGGAAGATTGTTTTTTAAAAATGGCCATTGCAATATTTCTTATCTCTCATGAATTTCAGAAACTTCTACTCTTTCATCAAGTTATAAAGTTTATTTCTTCTCCCTTTACAATCTGGTAGGTCTTTATGATTGTCTTGACAAATACAATTCACCAGAAATGATGGTGGATGACTTCTGAGATTAAATGATTAAGGCAATATAGACATGTGTGTGTGTATATTAAGGCAATATAGATATGTGTGTGCATATATATGTGTGTGTATGTATGTATGTATATTTCACTCTCACACTTATTTTTTCTTTTTCCCTATTTCTCTATCTTTCCTTTTAAAATTTTGTCAGGACTTTTCCTCAGGTAAAAACTAACTAAATAAATATACAAACCAACCATCTAAATGTATAAAACACATTCAAAATTTACACTTTAATGCCTCGATTGTAGAATAAACAATCAACTCATGATTTTGAATAAATTATTCTATCTCATTTCTGTGTTAGTAAGTTTTCTTTAACAGATTTTCAATACACTGTTGTACCCCAAGTTGTGATCTTTGGAGCAATGCATGCTCTCTTTATATTATCACGTATACAAAAATATCTCCTAGTTTAATATTTCAGCCCAGATTGCATATGTTCCAGGGCCCAGCCTTCTTGATGTAATTGTGCATTAGGCATCTGAGTGGCTAATGGTATGTGTCCTTGCATATTTTTTGTGCCTAATAATTCCTCAGTTCCTCAGTTTTAATTATTAGCACTATGATATTAGTAAATATAGCTCAACTAAACAAAAGCCTTTAGAAGTCCTCAATTCCTCAATATTTTTAATAAAATTGCTGGACTAGACTAATCACTACAGAAGTTAAAGTCTAGGCATCAGAAGGGAAGATGAGTGGTAGTGCAGAGAGATCTGAGACAGGGCTGAAATAAGCAGAGCAGATATCACCACAGATCCTACAGATAGCAAAATATAATAGGGACCATATGAAAATTATGTCAATAAATCCAATAACTTAGATGAAATGTACACATTCCTTAAAATATATAACTTACCCAAATGCACACACATAAATATAAAATTGATAGAATAAACCTATATCTACCGAAGTAATTGAATTTGTTAAAAAAAAAACAAAACAAAACTTTGAAACAAAGGCAATTCTAGGCTCTGATGTTCCATAGGTAAATTTCATCACTCATTTAAGAAAGAAAAAATACCAAACTTACACAGACTCTTTCAGGAAACTGAGGAGGAAGAAATGTTTCTTAATAAGTTTTATGTCATCAAAACAACCCACAGCATTATCAGTGTAAAAGAAAGTGTGATATTTTGAACCTACTAAACTAGGAACTATATATTAATAGTTTTAGCATTCTAAGGGGCTGGGGCCATGAACAGTGGCCTACTTGTTTTGGAGTGACCCTCCTGCATTATGAGGCACTGTATTGAGGTGTTGTCCTCTGATTTTTTTGACATTTTCTTTCTAAAGCTAAACATCTGCCCTATTAGCAAGCTGAAGTGAGGGTGGCTGGAACTTCAATATTCTTGGCCTGCTGTACTTGGAGTGTAGCCTCTGTCCTACAAAGGGGGCTAGGAAGTGACAAGGGATCCCTCAGCCACTTGCTTTACCTGAAATTTAACCCTTGTAACATGGAATGGAATGTGTGTGATGAGATGTACTACCACCTTGTCCTTCCTGAGAGATACTATAGCCTTTGACTGGCAGCTGGGCCAAGATGGAGATTGATCTGCTTGTGCAGATCACATGAGTGGTTCCTCCCATGTTGAACAGGCAGGAGAATGGAGAGAGGGGATGATTCCTTGCTCAACTGCCACAGACTCTTACTCTTCTTACTGAGATTTAATAGATGGTCTCGGGTAAGTATTTTTCATTAACAATTTGCCTTTATGAAATGTGTGAGAGAATTTATTTTTAATTTTAATACATTTTTTTTCATTTATGGGGATCAGGCCTGTGGCGCTCCTCAAGGTATCTCTGTCCTATAGTCTGTTATGCTCTTGGATGTTTGCTTAAGCTTTTTTCTCACAGAATTTAACATGCTACACTTTTTTATTTCTGATCTTGAATGTTTCAATGAATTAAGAGACCAACCTGGAATTCTGTTATTTTCACTTTTGAATGTGACTTCTTTCTTTACTTGTAAGCTTACTTCTTTTTCCTAAAAATTTATTAACTTTGCCTATATAAATAAAGGGTGATTATTCTTTAACCTTTGTATTCATTTATTTATTTATCTACCTTTTTTTTTTTTTAAAAAAAGTAAATTTATATCAGGTTAATGTGAGGGTACAAATAACAAAGTCAAAGTATTTGATTTTGTTAGGTAGAGTCCCTCTTGTGGTTATGTCCCATGAATCTTTGTATTTAATAATGTGCCGAATTTCTTTCTTTCAAAATTCTGTGCATATATATATATATATATATATATATATATATATATATATATATATATAAATATATGTTTGTTTTTTTTTTTTTAGACAGTCTCACTATGTCACCCTCAGTAGAGTGTTGTGTCGTCACAGCTCACAGCAACCTCAAACTCTTGGGCTTAAGTGATTTTCTTGCCTCAGCCTTCCAAGTAGCTGGGACTACAGGCACCCACCACAACGCCTGGCTATTTTGTTGCTGTCGTTGTCATTGTTGTTTAGCTGGCCTGGTCAGGGTTTGAACCTGCCAACCACAGTGTTATGTGGCCGGCACCCTAACCACTGAGCTATGGCCACCGAGCCAAAAAGTTGTATATTCTTATTTTTTGTTTGTGTAAGTACAAAAAATTTTCATTTTATTTCAATCATTCTTTTAATGAGTGACTATTACATATATGCTTGGCACAATAAAGGGAATTCCCTAGAGTGATATCTGCTATGAGAAAAGATGGGTGAAATTGTTGCTTTAGAAGAAGTAAATAAAAAATTATGAAAAGTTTGTATTTTTTGTGAATGGATAAAAGATAAACAGAACATCATTCATATCAAAAGCAAAGCCATTTTGTAGATAGTTGGTTAAATGATTTAGGCTTGCAGTATGAATTTTTGAGTTATCAGTACAGAAATGGTATATAAAATCATGGGAAAAGTTGAGATGATGTGGTAAGAGAAGGGAAAAGGAAGAAAAAACACAGAAGATGATACTGGAATTTTCCTGCCGGATCCTTGGTCTCGAGAATTGAAGAATGAATTCACAGATCACAAGTAAACAAAAGCAAGATAATTAACTGAGAAGAAAGGAAAGAGGCAAGCAAAACCTCCAGCACAGTGGAGGGAGCTCCCAGCTGTGGCTGGCTGCTCCCGACTCTTTGTCGAGGAGTTTTTAAGCCTTAACTTCTCCTGGTTTTTGATGGCTCACTCTGATTGGCTCTTTCAAATTAAAATGCCTCACGGTTATTGGCTTGCTCTTCACCAATGGACTTCCTTTGCCCAGTCTTCTTGTGGGTCTGTCTTTCAGGTATGTCCCACTCAATGACTGCTACTGACTAATGGGTGCATAGGTCAGGGAGATTTTCCAACCCCCTCTCCTGACATTCCTTCTTCTCTGGGCCTCAGTTCATTGTCCCTGCCTAAAAGCCTTCTGAATCCTTTGAAGAGAGCCTATTTGGGTAACAGGACAATTCTCAACTCACTATCTCAAATGGCAAGTGCGTCACATTAATTCATTTTTAAAAATTATTTCAATTCACCAGGTTACTTCAATTTTCTGAGCTTTTAGTTTATCATAGATCTAGAATTAATGATGATAGAATGTGTTAAGTACATAACAGGTCACGGTAAATAGGGACTTGTCTGTCCACATTTTCATCTGTTTAGAAGTCAGAATTTTTAAAAAAGAAGTGAAAACTAGAACAAATATTTCCTGACGGTGTTATCCAAACAAATTTATCAGTATTTAATTAAGTTTCCTGTTTCTTCAATTTTTGGCTTTCATCAACGCATTTTAAGATATGTTTACTTTTTTCCTGCCCCATCTTCCTTATTGTATACCTGAAGGCTAAGGGCAGAGAGAGGGGAGACAGAGAGAGCCTAATGTGCCTGGGAAGAGAGAGATAAATAGGCTCCCTTCCAAAAGAGGACATGGTGTCCTTGGGGTAAGGCCATTTCAGTTTAGATAACAGGGCTTGGAGAAAGTCCAATAAAAGATTACGAACATAGAGGATTCCGGTGGCTCCGACTTGGAGTACCTGAGGGCACAGAAAAAGAAGAAGAGTTAGGGGAATAGGTCAGATTAAAAGGTGGAGATTAACAAATTGGGAATGAAAGTCCTAGTGACCTTGTGGGATATGAATCCTGCCCTTATCCTCATTAGTCAGGCTAATGCGTGGCCATATTCCTATTAATTAATGACTGCAATGGTCTCTTTTTGATTGGCTACCTGGAAGGGATTGCTCCTTCCTTTGGTTCCAAAAATGTGGGAGTAGTATTGCTACTTTAAAAGATAGATTAAGGAGTGTTCTTCCTATTTCTTACAAGCATTTGGTAGAGGTGACAAGGCAGTGAAAGTCAGTTTTTTGCTTGTTCTATTTTTCTTCAAAAGGCAGATGAAGCTGCAGTCGCTGTCTGGCAAACTTCTGGTCTTATAGCAGAGAAAAATAACATACTGACACCTAGAGCTTCTAATTCTTTGTGAATCTGCATGGAAGTGACTCTTGACACTTACCTTCACATGTGAAAGAAAATCACATGGTCATGCCAGAGCCATCACAGTGAAGGACAATACTTCCCTGGAGCTAGACAAACTATCTCTGAACAATAATAGATCTACCACAAGGGACTCTTGTACCCTTGCAGATGATACATAATGCTGGCCTTGAATAGTGTGACTGCAGTATGCACAGAGATAACTAGATAGTATTAGCATCCATCTTATAGAAAGAATCATAGATTAACAAATAGATGAGACTGAAAAGAAAAAGTGAGGTGGCTCCTAAATTTCATCTTTACAAATCCACGTCAATGGTGTCATTTACTTAAAAGAATAAATACTAAGAAGAAAACAAATTGATATAGAAATAATAATGTGTTCTGTTTTAGACATACAAGTAGAGAAGTCACATAGTGAGGCTACAGCACTTGTGTTTTGGCATAGGCCCCATGTTGCTTATTACTGCTTTCTGAAAGGAGGAGCAAAGCTAATGAAGAAAGACTCACACAAGCCATCTTTAAAAATATGTATGATCAAACAATCAAGACACGAATTACCAGAACCTCTGGGATACTGCAAAGGCAGTCCTAAGAGGGAAATTTATAGCACTGCAAGCCTTCCTCAAGAAAACGGAAAGAGAGGAAGTTAATAACTTAATGGAACATCTCAAGCAACTGGAAAA
>CAUYPK010134120.1:0-36433 GCA_963574355.1 Loris lydekkerianus | reverse complement strand
ATTCCATAATAGTCTGTTGGTATTGTTTTATCCGGTGTTCGTTTTTTTTCTTTTTTTTTTTTTTTTTTTTTTTTTTTTTGGGGGGGGGGGTGGGTTTGTAGGGGTTTTTTTTTTTTTTTTTTTTTTTGCCGGGGCCGGGTTTGAACCCACTACCTCCGATATATGGGGCTGTCGCCCTAAGCCTTTTTGCCACATGCGCCGCCCTGGATTTTTTTTTTTTTTTTTTTTTTTTTTTTTTTTTAATGCTTACTCTTTGACATATCCAGGATTTTTGTTTTTAATGCTTACTCTTGGACCTATCCAGCATTTTTTTTTTTTAATGCTTACTCTTTGACATATCCAGGGTTGCAAAAGTTAATTAAGCTATAGATTCTTTGCTTCTAGAAATTTCAGGCTAGTGAAAAGTAAAAAAAAAAAAAAAGACAAATACAATAATAAGGTAGGTTGATTGATAAAGGGCTATAATAGATTTTTAAATATATCCAATAGTCAGACATCTAATTTAGAGCAAGAGAGGATAAGAGGTGAACTGAATTTTAAAGAACGAGTCATGTTTTACTAAAAGGGGAAGGGTCATCCTGAGCAGAAAGAAAGATGGATGTACGGAGATTAGGATCCATCTGAGGATCCCTGAGAAATCTGTGACTGCTGTGTGGGCTCCATCAGGGGTCTGAGACCAAAGATGCAGACGGCATCATTGGAGGCATTACAGGAAGACAAAGGGAAAAATATGTGTGTGTTTGTGTGTGTATACACACACATGTTCACATATATGTATGTAATTTTAATTCTCAGCAAATTTTATTGCAAAAAATTATAGAATTTTGAGGACTTGTCCTATGCCAAAATTTAAACAAGTCAATATCTACCAGCCTGTTCATATTTGAACACAGCAGATAAATTTTCCTAGTACAGATGGAAATATCTTCTATTTATGAAAATAACTTCCAGGAAGTTTTGTACACATGATTATCCTAAAGGACCTATTGTACAAGGTCCTGTATGCAAAAGTTTTATTTATGACTGAAATTTTTAGGATTATGCCTGTTAAGGGACACCAGATACAACTAGGTAAAAAGAAGTAAAATATCTGAATGTTTACACAAAAAGTAATAAATTCATTACTTACATATAATAAATACATTACTTATATATAATAAATATAAAAAGAATATAGCACAAGTGATAAAATGACCTTGTCATTATTTGATAATTATGTTAGGCATTAAAATTTAATTGAATATATGTACATGATTTAATAAAGCTTTAAAATGTTTTCCTGGATTTTTTTCTCTGTGTTCACACATTTTGGCAATAACTCCTATTTATTTCCTCTCCACTGATACAGAAGTAGGGACAATGTAAAGATATAAAACGTATATGAGGTCTAAGATCCCATAAGATGTGTACTCTAGAGCTCATAGGAGATGTGATCTAGACTCTGTAGTTTGGAAAGCTAAAGCAATTCATTATTACCTTAGCACTCAGTTCAATTTAAAATGAATTGCCTGTCTAGTGTGATTGTACTACTGAGGAAGTTGAATGTCATTTATCAGACGAAAGAGTGATGCCCAGCTATTTCACAGATGCTTTGTGTTTTATTCAAACTTAGAAAAATGAATATGATAGTCATTATCTTAAAATTACAATTTTTACCCAGCAGAGCTTTCTGGATCTGTTCCATAGGAGGACTTTTAAAGAAAGATGCAATGTAACAGATTCATTATTCTACTTATCCCTGCGCCTGCACGTTTTTCCTCAGGCGAATTACATCAGTCTAAGAAGAATTCAGCAGTGGTGCACCATTCGCAGTTCTACCGAGACAAATGCAAATGCAGAACAAATCTTCTTTTTCATCAAAGCCAACCTAACGTGATGATGTTTAAATTTTGGATTATCCATTTCATCCATGATCCAAATAATAAATTTAAACAGTTAGCTGCTCTACTTTGAAAATGACCTGTGATGCTCTTCTCCCTAGATGTCCATTGAATTCCAGGTGACCTAAGCCAGGTGGTTGCCCTGGCCTAGGGAACTCAAAAGGACAGGTCATCAACAAGATCTGAGAATATGTAACTTTCATAAATGTTGTTAGATCGTGCATATCTAGGTCACCTTGTATTATACGATTAATTAAAAGTTAATTGTACTTCAAAGTAACAGGGTAGACAGGTAGTTCTGACAGTTCCTGGGGTGGCTCCAGGATTGCCTCAGTGGCCGCCCTTGCTTAGTGTTCATGATCTTTTATAATTCCTCCCCTTATCGACTTTCTTTACATGAACTGAATACAGGAGAAATAATTTCTTGTTACCTCTAAGATTAGTTTCTTCTTTCTTTCCTTTCTTTCTTTCTTTATTTTTTTTCCACTCTGTCGCCCTTGGTAGAGTGCCACGGCATTGTATGTAGCTCACAGCAACCTCAAACTCTTGGGCTCAAGCCATCCTCTTGCCTCAGCCGCCCAAGTAGCTGGGCGTACAGGTGCCCACCACAACACCCAGCTAGTTTTTTCTGTTTTTAGTAGAGAAGTAGTTTTAGTAGTTTTTTTTTTTAGATTCCTGAGCTCAGGCAATCCACTCCCCACGTACTCAAGATTAGTTTTTTAAAAAAACTGTTGTCTTTTGACCTGGGTGCTCTACCTCACTCTCCTTTGGATGGCTCATTTTGGGAGAAGCCATGTCCTGAGGCAGCCCTTTGGAGAGGTCCAAATTATAGCTCAAAAGCAAGTTTCCTGAGGCCTGGCAGCAACCTGTGAGTAAACTTGACAGCAGGCCCGACCCCTGAGTGGAGCAGTAGGATGACCACACCCCTGGCCACAGGCTAGCATGCACTTCACAAGAGACCTTGAGCCAGAGGCCCAGGCCAAGCTGTGCCTAAATTGTCCACAGGAACTGTGAAATAATTAAAAGTAATGTTAAGCCTGTGAGTTTTGCGATAGTTTGCTAAACAGCAATACATACTTAATATTACAAAATAAGGACTTCCTGTCTCCAATAACAGAGAATCCAGTTTCCATGTTTCCAGTAACATTTAACTCTCCTGAAAGTCCTGACCTGCAGCCTATTGAAGACTCTATGAATCTCCTTACAGCTCCTTCAGCTCCTTCAAGGACTTTTACACTTTCAGGAACATTATCCTCAAAATCTACTGCCCAGATGCACAGCTGCTCCCGTGTTTCAGACTTTTGTTATAGCAGCAGCCCATACTTAGCATCAAAATCTGTATTATCAGAATAAGGTGAAAAAAATAGAAAATGTGCCTTGATATTTGCCTAAAGCAGTGGTTCTCAACCTTCCTAATGCTGCAGCCCTTTAATACAGTTTCTGTGGGTAGGGACACACAGGTTGAGAACTGCTGGCCGAAAGAAATGTCCAAGCAAAGTGGGGAAGGTGCCACCTGGTTTCTTCTAGCAGTAACATAGTATAACACAAGAGTAGGGAGGTAAATTAAAGGAAGTTTGTTAAACTAAAAAGGAGCCAGTACTTACCGTGGCCCTGAAAAGCCTCAGTTTCTCTAGAAATCATGTGACATTAAATTTAAGAAATGACTTAAATCTTTCCCAGGAGACTGTAGTTCAAACGGTATAAGAGAATATGACTTCAAAACCTTTTTTTAAGACCTCAAAATGATTAAATCTGGTGATTCCGAAATCTCTAAAAGAAATAAGAAGACTATTATCTGTGCCCTTGGCAACATAATTATGGCTTCTGGAAAGCTTAAGTGCATTAGTTTTCATCAGAAAGAGCCCAAGATAGAAAGGGGCTTATCTCAAAAGATGTGTGAATGTGCCTTTATCAAATGATGTCAATCCCAAGAAGATTCACAGCAGATCCATGACATTCTTAAAAGAATCCTAAGTGCAGAAACTTGGCCAGCTTGAAAAGATAGTAATAGAAATAGTTCAGAAGTTGGACTCTTAGAATTCTGATTTGGAGTTTGCTAAGAAAGCCACTTAGCTGAATGATGACTCAGAGTAGAACTAGACCCCGGAAGTGTAGCCAGGAACCATGGAGAATTAAACAAAACCTCTTGTCTTTCTTAACTAACTTCCAATAATTTCATGATTAGCCTTTAGAACTCCCATGGACCAGTGGCTCCTGTGCACCTGCCATTTGCCCCTTTCAGTTATCCTATGCCTGTTCCGCTACTGTGCATTGGGTGTTTGAGATACCAGTATCTGTTTTCAGACAAAGAGGAACTGTATCTAAGTAGATATGTTCATGTAACTGCACCTGGAGTGTCTAAACCACAGCTAGACCCAGTTCAGATAGCAAGGTTATATATTTGGTAGATTCTATAATGGTTTTAAACTTTGGGGGACATGGCAGCAGGTGAACATGTATTACCTGTGAGAGGGATGTTAGGCATCAGAGGCCAGAGGCAAAGTCCATGTTCCTGGTTACCTCTTAACTCCTGACAATCAGATGCTCATGGGTTCCCCTTCCTTTGAGCGTGAACTAAGTTCATGGACTGGCTTCAAATGAATAGAATACACCACAACAATAGTTATGAAATTTTAATGCATTATTTGTTATTTAACCTTTTATATAGCTATGACTCTAAAGAGCCTATGCTAAATTAGGCACTAAAAAACAAAGTAGAACAAAATTGATATTTTTGTAAAAAATGAGGTACTATGTAGTTTACAAAGAACTTTCAATAACGTGTGAAGTGGTTTGATTAATTTGAATGTTTTCAATTTGTGGCCATTGCCTGGATTCTGATATTGGCAGAGGAATTTTGCTTTCTCTTTGAGCCTCGGGAGATATTTGCTTTTCTTCTTACACACAGCTTTGCATCCTGTATCCTTTGGTTTCTTCTACTATTGCCACCATGTTGTAACTTACTTTGATGTTATGGAGTGATGCTTAGGTGACATTAACACTGGCAGTTGCTAGGAGCTAAAACATATAATTAGTATCAATGTTGCCTATGGGGACCTCCAAGGTTTTTTTTGCAGTTTTTGGCCAGGGCTGGGTTTGAACCCGCCACCTCCGGCGTATGGGGCTGGCGCCCTACTCCTTTGAGCCACAGGCACTGCCTGTTTGTTTGTTTTTTCATTGTGCCTTTAAGATAACTCAGAGTGTATCTTTACACACTGGGCTTAAAAGACTCATGGCTTTTGTTTTAATATTGCACTTCTTAAACCCAGCTATCACAGTGGACCTCCAAGTTTTGATCTTTGTTTAAATCTCATGTGTTGTCAGACTAAGAAAAGAAATTATGCTAAGACAAGAAATTATATAGGCATATTCATTTAGTTCCACAGTGGCTTTTCGCTCTGAGAAAATTTGGTCTAAAACAGAAAAGTTGCTAAGGATTTTTCAGAAAGTATATGAGATATAAATAAAATATTAAATTAAAAACGCATTTCCTTATTTCTTAGAGAATTTTGTAGTGCACTGTTATTCAAGGATACTATTTTATGGAGACAGGTAATATTATGATCAGAGTTTTAAAATTTTTGAATAAACATTCAATAAAGTTTCTAGTCATGTCTTAAATATCACAGGAAAAACATATGGCATACTTCAGGCTACTCTTGATTTATTATAAAAATTAAGACCAGTTTTTGATAGGCGATAGGTAAAAGATATACTAAACATATGCTTATTATTTATTGATGACTGCTCTGTATGTGCTAATGGAAAAATTTCTCACAGAAGATGTCAGATATAATTTACATTCACTACTGGAACAAAATATAGATATGTCAGTGTCATTGGAAAAACTGATAAGGAATTATAACTTTCTTATGCTGTATTAATCAATCACCAGACTGCTTTCATACTTGAAAATGTTTCCATGTATTGGCTTATGTTATTATAGTTAATTCAAACATTTGAGTTGTGGTGTAGCAGATAAAAAGAAGCTTCAAATCATTCTCTAATCTCAAGAACATCCTGGCAGAGTTACTGGGACTTGTCAATTCAAATTGATTTTCTCCTAGAAAAAAATAGGTATTTTCTATTCTGTTAAAAAATGATTTTATCTATTAAGTGTCTTTTCTTGTGAAGATCCTTTCTTTTTATGATCCAAAGGAAATTCTTTATCCTCACAAGTTTTATATATTACTTTTACTCACTAATCAATCTGTGTAGCAAACAAAATGAACTATAAACCAAAACAGGAGTATTTATACATGCATATAAAATGGAATGATTTTTTTTTTTTGCAATTAAAGTAATAATTCATGTTTAAGCACTATTTAACATTACATTCCATAAACATGTTTTGGGGGTGTATGTAGTATTTAAAAATATCAAAATTGATCTCATGGGTTATAACCAGTGTTCCACTCAATAATTCATCATAAATATTTTGCATGAGATCAAAGTATTTAGTAATAATAATTTTTAATGATAACAGAATTAATGAACACTTGAATGATAAGCATTTTAGTTTTTAATTGCTCTCCATCATACAAAAGGGTGCTATGATTAACAGTGCTATTTAATTTTTTTTTGTAGTTTTAGATTTCTTTCATATTCTTTTTTTAAATATTTTGCTTAGATTTTTTTAAATTTTAAAATATTAAGGGGTTACAAGTTTTTGTTACCTGGGTAGCTTTTTTCTTTTCTTTTTTTTTTTTTTTTTTTTTAGACAGAGTCTCACTTTGTCACAGCTCACAGCAACCTCCAACTCTTGGGCTTAAGTGGTTCTCTTGCCTTAGCCTCCGAAGTAGCTGGAACTACAGGCGCCCGCCACACTGCCCGGCTATTTTTGTTGTAGCTGTCATTGCTGTTTGGCAGGCCAGGGCTGGATTTGAACCCGCCAGCTCCCGGGTATGTGGCTGGTGCCTGAGCCCCTGAGCTACAGACCCTGAGCCCTGGATAGCTTTCTTTTCTTTTTTTTTTTTCTTTTTTGGAGACAGAGTCTCACTTTATCACCATCAGTAAAGTGCAGTGGCATCACAGCTCACAGCATCTTTCAGCTCTTGGGCTTAGGTGATTCTCTTGCCTCAGCCTCTGGAGTACCTGGGTCTATAGGCACCGGCCACAAAGCTAGGCTTTTTTTTTTTTTTTTTGGTTATTGTTGCAGTTTGGCCAGGGCTGGGCTGGAACCCGCCACCCGCATCTTTCATAATGCCTTAGTCAGGGCTGTCAGGGTGCTCATCACTCAAGCAGTTTTTACACCTCTCCTCCTCCCTTTTCTCCCTTCTTGGTTTCCACCTTTACTTTTTTCTGTGCCCATTACAGCAAGCATTTTTAATGTTTCTGATTATCCTTAACTCAATTCCGTTAATAAGTACTGTTAGCTTTTATGATTCTTGTTGCCTTTAGTAAAAACAATAGGTGATAACCTTGTATGGTGAATCAATAAATCAGAGTATTTACTACATAACTTTGAAGGCTACTGGGGACCTCTAGGCACATGACTTTCTTTAGGACACTAAAAATACTTGTGGTTTGAACCTGAGGTGCTTTGTTGTGGCTGTCATTGTTAATGACGACGGTTAGGTGTGTTTGTTGTTTAATAAGCAATGGAAAGATGAATTTATCCGAGTTTGAGACTTGCCTGAGTGAGAGGGAGCCCCCGACTCCTAAAAAATTGGAAAAACCCAGCTGGGCTCTGTGGTGAGCGCCTGTAATCCCAGTGGCTTCTGGAGGCTGAGGCAGCAGGATGCCCACAGCCCGAGTCTGAGGTTGCCCTGAGCTATAACGCCATTGCCCTCTGCTCAGGGGTGTAGGGTGGGACTCCGTCTCAACAACAACAAAAAGCAAAGAAATTAAAGAAAAAAATAAGCAAGGAAATTAAAAAAAAAAGGAAGATGAATTTAAATTCCTCCCACCTTATTCTCAATATTTTACGATGAGACTTTTTCCAAATTAAGTGTTAGCATATTGAATGGAAAAGCAATGATTGATATCTCGTGCATTTATTTCTTAAAGATAGCATGTTGAACTATAATGCTTTGTAATTAGAATATTTCCAATAAAAACAAGATAAAATGTGGGGGAGGCCAGAAATTACAGTTCCTACCCAAAAATAAAATAGTATTATTTCTGTAATAACATGGGAGAAATTAGAATATGTTGTGTTTATATAGAGGAGTGACTTTAGAGAAAGAACAACATACTCATATAAGTAAAGATTATAATGAGTGTCCAGAAACTTCAACGTGCTGTCAATATATTTAAAAATGTAATGACATTCACTTCTTAATCAGTTACAGGAGAACTGTGCTTAGACAGTACTTATGAAATGGTAAAATAAAATTCGCTAAGTTATGGATGGTATGAGTGCCTTGAGAGTGAGGAAGCCTAGGGACACATCGTTTTTATTTTATTTTGCAGTTAGCTCATGGGATTGAACTTTTAGTACTTAGGTAAGGATAACACCTTAATTATAAAATGATTACAGGTTAATTTTTGACCTCAGGTTAAACAAATATTCAAATGATTAAAAAGAAATATTTTTTATTAATCAGAACTTACCAAAAAAGTCTTAGTCAATTCCTGTTTAATAGATTTATAATTTATTCATTTCTCTCTAATCTGAAATAGGTTTTATGTTAGGATTTGCTTCCTACAGATTGTGACATGATTTTTCTAGTTGCTGTGAGTTATCTAGAGGTGTATTTTTCCTTGAGGATGGTGGTGGAAGTACTATTTCAAGAATTATTTTTACTAGACTTAGTAAATTAGATTATTTACTAGACATAGATTATTTTTACTAGACTTAGTTACTAACATTTTCATGATAACATGGGTAATAGAAAATTTTCATTAAAATTTATTGGTTAGATCTAACATGTTAAAGACTTTTGCCATGATTATGAGTCTAGCATTCTTTATGCTACAACAGTATTTTGAAGTCCTATACTTTGCAATCTCCTTTACAAAAATAGTTGATCTGATAAATTCCTTTTTGCTAGATTCTGCCACGTCCATCTTTTTAATGCCTCCTTGTTCATTATTAAGTGCCTTTAGCCATACTGCTTAATGAAAGGTACCTCATATCAAGCCCGATTACTGCTGTAATGTTTTCCAGACGTGCTTGGTGATGAGCCTGGCATATGAAACAATTTCCTACAGTAATAAAACTAATTAAAGTAGGCAGTCATCCACATACCAATTTCTAATGAATCTTAATAAGCTCATTAATCTCACCCGCTCTTATTCCCAAAAAAAGTTCATTGAGGGGACCTGTACATCAGGGTAAAATCCTCAGCCTTAAAAACCAACAGCTATCTTAGCATCAAGGAAGACTTGGTAAATTTAAGTTAAAAAATTACAAATTGCCAACCACTGCTTTAAATTAAATGTATAGCTTCTAAAGTTGGCCCAGATTATTTATTGACAAGAACTCTATTTGAGTTCTCCTATAATTGGTTTAACAAAGGAAAAACCTTAAAAACTCAAATTGAATGAACCTACTTACGTTTCCCCATATATAGATCATATGAGAATGGCAAATGAACTACTTTCTATCAAGTGATAAAAATATAGCCTGTTTTCTGTCCACAGAGGATTAGAGTATCTTCTCAAAATGTCAAAACATGATAATTATTCTTTCGTTAACTCTCCCCTAGCTTTGTGAGGTGCCTGATCAAGCAACATAAGAATTACCATTCCATTCAATTATAAATAGCTTGGCAATAAGGACTTATTGAATTCTAGAGATAATCTTATAGTAAAACATATAAGGCTGTTAAATGTAATTGTTAAATGTAAAATACAGAGAGACAGTTATGGAACTACAAATATTGCTAGTAAGATAAGAAAATTTGGGGAAAGTATATTTTATCTTCATTAAAATGTGATGCTTTAACAGTGTAGCAATTCCCATTCTGAAGCTCATTATTATAATGCTATGACACATATGGATTCCTTCCTTTATAAATATGTAGATTTCAAAATACTGAATAGTGATAATGGGTTAACTGAAAATAGGTTGATACATTTTAATGTGTGGAATGAACATATTCAAAATTGCTATCTACATGCATGATTTTTTAGCCAATGTTTCATACTCTTTGGAGGGGAAGAGATTGGCTATTTGGTGCAGAGTACTTTCTTTTGTAAAATAGATGTTTAAGAGTCTGACAGCTTTGGGAGGTAAACACTTTTACTCAACTTGTCACTGAACAAAATGTCCCCTAATCAAGGATCAGCTCTGAGCACAGCAGCCCGTTGCCACTGTATGTAAAGAGAGTTGGTTCTGTTCTGTGAACAACTATTAGGGTACCTGACTTTGGTACAGGCTTCTCCATTATCTAGTTACATAGACTCAAGAAAGTAATTTACATAGCACCTAATTCAGTATCTTTATGTTTAAGATGAGGGGGCTCGGCGAGAGCAGCCAATCCCAACATATGGAAAGTGCCTGATAGTAAATTTGGTGCTTTAGAAAATTTTTGAATGCAACAATTTAAAAAGTCTATTAAGTAAAACTATTTCCCTTTGAAGTTCAGTTCAATTCTCCTGAAATCAAAGAATTAACTTTGGTGCTATAAATCCTTAATACTCTTCTAACACTAGCAAATCTTTTTTTTTTTTTTTTTAATTACTAGTAGATCACCTCACAATTATTGAGAGGTAAGAGACATGTTTACCGAACAGAAAATTTTGAATATTAGTCTACTGATTATAAAGAGTAGTAGATCACCTCACAATTATTGAGAGGTAAGAGACATGTTTACCGAACAGAAAATTTTGAATATTAGTCTACTGATTATAAAGAGATTTCTTGAAATTTATCTAAACCATAATAGAAAAACATGCAAAAGCCTTAGGAAAGATTTAGTTTCAGTTGCTCATGTTTTGACCAGAAATTCGCAAAAATACCTCCTGCAATATAGATCTAATTGATGATACCTATTAAATGCTAACTATCTATTGAATAAAGCTTGATAATAGACTTTAATTTAATGTTAATAGGAAACAGAGCTCATCATCATAACACTCTGTATTTATTTAATGATTATTACATAATATTTAGTGGATCCTTGGAAGTCAGGCACTCTTTCTAAATTCTTTACATGTCTTAACACACATTAGTGAATACCACATTGGTTAATATTGGCAACACCCCTATTAAATATGCACCACTATGTCCCCCACTTCACACATGAGGAAACTGAAGTACCGGGAGACCTGAAACATTTGAGACAGGTCAGACAGCTCATGTCTGATGAAGCTTTTTTAATTCCGTAAGTACCCATTATGCTATTTCTGTTTCTTGACTGTTCCCTATCCCACCACCCTCAGTAATTCTTAATTAATTTAGTTCTCTCAGTTCTTAACTATAAACTTGTTTCTTTCAACAGTATATTCCCAGTGTCTACCACAAGGTAGGCACTCAAAAAATATCTGTTGAATAAATGTATGAATTAATTAATCACTCAGTGTTATAAAACAGATGACTTCAAATGCCTCTGAACATCACTGGTGGGACTTTAACATCTCACATCCAGCACTCCAACCACCTCCCTGAGTTAGTTCTCTTCTGTTTATTTGCTACCAATTCTGTTATTAATCAGATATAATCAGGAACTAGAAAACTGTGCTTTGATGTGAGAACGTATCAGTTCAAAACTCTACTGCTTGTCTATGTTCACATACTTTGCAACTTTGAAGGACGTATTTAAATTTATCGGAGTTTCAGTTTTCTTATCTGTACAATATCGATAATAGTATCTACTGCAACTACTCAACATAATTGTATTAACTAAATTAAATGTATTTAAAATAACTAAGGATGCTTGACATATTGTACATGTCATCATATTTAAATGGCTAGTAATTAAAGTGAAATAGACCAAATATTTTGCTGAGTAGTTCTGAGAGATAAAGTGCAATATTTATACATCTAAAGCATTAGTTTCTCAATGTGTAATTATAAAATACAAGTTCTTAATTAAGGACTGTTGTAAGGGCTAAATGAGATAATTTGTCCAGAGTGCCTGACATACAGTTCCAACCAAATAAATGTTAGCTGATTCTGTTTGTAATATTTCTCTTTTAAAAAAAATGTTCTCGAATTAATTTGAGTTAATATCTGGAAGGATTTAAAAAGGCAATTCAACATCTCATAATGGAATGCAATTATTCAACTAATTTTTTGCACCTCCTTCAAAAATATAACCACTGCTTTTTGCCTGGAACCATGCAACTCATGTTATATTATCTTGAACACTATGCTGCTTAAAGTTACTACTGCAAGAAATATAAAGTCCAGGCTAACGAGAGCTAATTTGTTGAATCTGTATTTTACAGATCAGTAGCAATTGGAAGACTGTGGGAGGGATAAGATTTGTACTGCACTCTTGTATTCATAAGATCCTGAATAGAAAGAAATACCATTCAAGAATTTGAAAAATGTACTGGAGAAGATGAATTTCAAAGTAGGATGAGTGTGAGTGCACAGATAGATGTATCTCTTGTTGGATGATTACAACTGAGTCTTGCTGTCATAGTATCTAAGAAGCAAATGTATTGTAAACAAGTACTCCATTAATGGCAGTATATTATTGGGAATGTAAAAACATTAAACCAAACTGATAACAAACATTAAAAAGGAAAATATATCATTTTCTAAATCAACACTCCATAGATAATATATTTTCCCTGTATTCTGCTCTGTGACTGAGGAGGGAACTGTTTTTTATTGGTAAAGCAAAATGAACTACACATGGGATACCATGTTTAAGATAGAGGAAGCTCCATATCCCTCCAGAGTCCTGATGTCTTAGAAATTAGGGCCAAACTTGGCTGATTTATAAAAACTATTAAGCCAGCATGGAGGCTCAAAGCTGTAGTCCTAGCACTCTGGGAGGCCGAGGAGGGTGGATAGCTTTAGCTCACGAGTTCGAGACCATTCCTCATGCTAAAGCACACACACACACACACACACACACACACACACACACACACACACATACATACACACACAAAGTGAGACCGCCATCTCTACTAAAAATGAAAAACTGAGGCAAGAGGAGTATCCTTTCAGCTCGAGAGTTAGAGGTGGTTGTTTGCCATGACACCATGGCACTCTACCCAGGACAACAGCTTGACACTCTGTCTCAAATAAATAAATAAATAAATAAATGAATAAACAAATAAAAACAATTTTACCAAATTGAATAATTTGTTGTTACATTTTGGAAAATCAGGTATATTAAAAGCTTGGTAAAAGTAATTTCAGAGAGTAGTTGAGAATTTTCCAAGGCTACTTAGAATAAAGCCTATAATTCAGACCCACAACTATCAATTTAGATAAATATATTATCACCTCTTTCCTTTCACATTAGCCATCTAGTCAGTATTCTCACTTCTTTCTTTTATCATCCTTTGTTCTCCTCCTTTCCCCCAAATCTGTTCTTCCTTCCAGATTTATACCATTATGCAATATTCTTGCTAAAAACTCTTCATTGCTTCATTCATCTCCCATACCCTTAAGGTAAAGTCTTAGAAGCACATTTATTTTACAGAATTTCAAGTGACATTCTATCCCTCTGTGTTTTACATTCCTTAGTATATATTAAGTATCTTTATTTCTCTGAAAGTTCCATGTTCTCTTTATACATGCGATTGAATATTTATTCAGGTATATTTTCTTCCTCTTTTTCCACTGAAAAAACATACTCATCCCTTAGATCTTAGATTAAGCATTGCTTAAAAAAAATACACTTTGTTGGGTTTCCATAGGACATAATAGTTCTCTTCCGTTATTCATAATTTAAAAAAATTCCGTCCCTCATGCTAAAAGCACAAACCTTCTTTTACCTCTTACGTGCTGTTCATAAGAGGTACAATAATTATCTCTCAGACCTTTGCTCAATGGCTACCATTTAACGTTCACATATTTCTAAAGGTTTTGCTGAATGAAAGTTATTTAAGATAAGGAGTTATAATTAACATGTTATTATTAGAATAATGAGAGGGTAGGGTTGTACCAGACTTTCCCTAAGGGTTATGTGTATGTCCTTACAATGGCAGCTCCTGTAGCAGCAACTCATCCATCCCCCGTCCACTCATTCTTCCTTGGCACTGAGCACCCCGGCTGAAAATAATCTGATGCAGACGGAGTGCTTAGCCACATGACTGAATTCTAGCTAATGAGCCAGAGGAAAGAATCTGCATTGGATGAAAAAGATACTTGTGAGAAGAAACTGTCCTTCCCAGTATTAAATGCAGTTGACAGAATATGCTTTTGTGATACGTGTTTGCTTTCCTACAACTGTGAAATGTCAAGGTTGAGAACCAATGCTGACCCACTGAGGATGAGTGAGAGTAAAATAGATGATATATGGGCCTTTGATGAGGAATTAACTTAGCCTGGAACCATCTTATCTGGTCATCTTGTTAAATGTGATAACAAACATCTTTTCTATTTAAGCCACTTACTTTACTGTGAAAAGAGCCCTCCCTGATAAAGATGCCTTCAAGGCTTGACCTTGGCTGAATTTCTCTTACATAGTTGAGTATTACCATGTGTTGGAATAGGGAAGCCGAGCTTGTCTACTTCTCAGTCAGGAGACGTTTCATTTCTAATTTTTATGTGTTCTTTTCAAAAAGGAAATGGGCTGGAATTCCAAAAATGTAAGTCTACATATCAATTGTTCTTTTATGCTTCCCTTCTAAATTATTTCTGAGAACATTTAAGGTTCATTAATGATCCACAAAATGATTCAAGCTGAGATGACAGAAGAACTGCAAGTGCAGTCTTTATCATATTCACAGGATGTGTGCCCTGGGGGCATTCTCAGGTCTTTCCTTGACTAATGTCAGTGGAGATCAGGGGTTTAGGAGGACAAGATGGTCCACCAAGACTCATTCAGAAGTTGAATATGGGTGGCAATAGGGAGAGAAAAGGCTTTCCCCTCCAGTTCTCTACATCTGAAAGAAAAGGGGAGTAAGGACAGTAAGCTTTTCCATATCTTGGACATTCATTCATCAGATGATTCTCTTAAAATAATAACTCGGGAGGCTCTGTAAGCAAGACATATGGTCACAGAGGCTCCTTACTCCAGGAATACTCCCTTTTAAAATTAACATTCTTTTTAAAGGGAACCTAATTCACTGAAGTATTAATATTTCTACAAATGTGTAATATTCAAAAGACTCTAAGCTTTCAGAATCTAGAATAAAAAGAGTATTTTCCATAACACTTTTATGTTGTGCCAAGCTCAAAGAGTATTTATTCATCAAACATGAATGTGTAAAACCTCTTTTGTAGTGTAAATATAATTGTGGAATCTTGATTATCAGAGATTCACAGCTACCCTCAGATAAATTCTACTAAGAGTTATTACTACCTGACCCATGGGGTTTCTGTAAAATAAAGTGTAATGAAATGATGGAAGTAAAGCCCATGAAACAGAAAGGGCAATCTTTTTAGTTGACCAGAAATTAATCTTGCAATTTTTTGATTAAAATATGAAATACATGAGTTAAATTGTTGTCTTTCTTATGAAAGTAACAACAATGAAGTGGTTTTTGTACTTTTTTCCTGTGTTCTTTTAAAAACATCTTTGTATGGATTATGAAATCTCGGTTCTAGATAGTAGGGAAAATATACATTACTGTGTTTTTCTCAGTTTTCTATACCTGTTATCTCTGAGCACAAAATCATATTTTTGTTATTAAAATATCTTTTATTCTAGCTCTTTTGATAACTTTTATATTTGCCTTTAAGAAGTCACTTATCTTTTCTATTTTTTATTTCAATTTACTCATGAAAGACAGTAATAATGATGGTGATGTCCTGCAAAAAAGGATAAAATCGTATTGAGAAGAATGTTGAAAACCAAAACAGTGTGTCACATGCCAGATATGGCAACAAAAATAATATGAAGAACATTTTTTACTATTAAGTATTCTCATAAATGATTTTAGAACTATGCAAGGCAGTAAAATATATAAATATATATATATATATATTTTTTTTTTTTTTTGAGACAGAGTCTCACTATGTCGCTCTCAGTAGAGTGCTATAGAGTCGCAGCTCACAGCAACCTCAAACTCTCCAAACTCTTGGGCTTAAGCAATTCTCTTGCCTCAGCCTCCCAAGTAGATGGGTCTACAGGAACCCACCACAACACCCAGCTATTTTTTTGGTTGTAGTTGTCGTGTTTGGCAGGCCTGGGCTGGGTTCGAACCTGCCAGCTCCAATGTATGTGGCTGGTGCACTAGCTGCTGAATACAGGTACTGAGCTGAAAAAATATTTTCTGATAATCTTGAATTTTCAGGGATAAGATGTCCAGCAGAAGAAAAAAAAATCGGAGGTCTTGAATAAGTAACACATTTTCTGATCTTCCTTCTCTGAGTTGTTACTCAGAATACCATCAGGTGGCATCATTGATGGAATATCTTTGTGGCCAAAATATCTTCCCTAAGGAAGTCTGGGCTGATCTGAGAGAATCAAAATCAATTTTAACTTCTAATTTTAGCCTAATTTTTTATCTAAAGGACTAAAGGCACAGAGGATAGTAGATGAGTCACATATCCATTCATTTAATTAATATTTATTGAACTCTTCCTCTGTGAAAGTTACTGGAGTAGGTGATTTGAGATGTACCAAGACAAAATAGAAGTTCCATCCTCAAAGAGCCATCAATTAAAAGGGAAGTGAAGAAATATGCATAAATAGCTCTATTTAGATTCTATTAGTGAATGTTAAGACAAAAGCAGGGAAAGCAGTTAATATTAACCAAGATAAAGGCCTGAATTTAGGCAGTGACAATGGGAAATGATGGAAAGAAATAACTTAGAATTTTGGGTTAGCAAGGGGTGATTTGTTACCTAGATATAGAATGTTAGAGAAGGCAAGAAGTCGAAGACGGGGATTTCTGGGTTCCAGAAGATGGAGGGGATTAATGATAATCATTATGGAAGTGTTAATTTCCATGTAGTTGTTAATAGTTAATACAATAAATTGCTGAGCTGAAATGCTGAAGGGGAGATGAGGGCGGGTCTGGGACAGAAACCCGAGAAATACTACATTTTAAAGAATAGGGGAATTTGTTGACAAGCTAGTCAAATAATTTGGGAAGGATCCAAATGGTGTAACAGGAGAAAGTGAATATACAGATGCCCAGGAAAAAGAGATGTTTTAAAGAAATTATTTTGTATTGCCAAATCAAAAGCATAGATCAATCCTGAGGACTGAAAAAGGATTTCTACTTGACACTGATGAGAAGAATTTAGTGACTAGAGTGGAACCCAGCTTTCCCGAGGTGGGAAGATTGAACAGCTGTGTACTGGTATTTGTTACTTATTTCTGGTGGCTAAATTTCAAATGAGAATGTGGGTTCTCTAAATGCATTTCCTCTTCCAGGAATTGCATTAACAAAAAAAAGGGAAAGATTCGGGAATGGAACTCTGAATCACAAAAATTTTGCTGTTACTTGTTATGTTTTAGGAAAGGTAGAAACTTAAGCTAGTTTAAAGACTGAGCTAACTATTAGGGAGG
This sequence comes from Loris lydekkerianus, assembly GCA_963574355.1. Classification (NCBI taxonomy): domain Eukaryota; kingdom Metazoa; phylum Chordata; class Mammalia; order Primates; family Lorisidae; genus Loris; species Loris lydekkerianus. Next base: position 19,014 of record CAUYPK010134120.1, on the reverse strand, counting down.
AAATAAGCTAAAAGTTAAAGGATTTTTCCTAAAAAAGATAAGATAATTAAGCTTACAAACTCATCCAAGAAAATGTGCTACATACTGTACAGGACACCAAGAGCCAGACAACCTCTGAGCAAGATGATTTGCAGCTGGGGGGCAGACCCTCGGGCGATTCATCTGCAGGTGCTCCTTGAGGAGAAAGAGCCCAGCCCATGGGGATCCTTAGGCACACAGTCATTATCCTGTCTTGTGCTGTGCCAATAAAAGGCTACTTGCGGAGGTTGCTCTGGGCTTTCCTTCAATCAAGGTTAGCCCGCCTCCTAGAAGCTTGTACCTTATTTATTTATTTATTTATTTATTTATTTCTGTTAAATCATAGCTGTGTACATTAGTGCAATCAAGAGGTACATTGTGCTGGTTTCCTATACAATCTGAAATATTTCATCAAACTGTTCAACATAGCTTTCATGGCATTTTCTTAGTTATTCTATGTAGACATCTGTATTCTGCATTTAGTAAGTTTCGACTGTACTCATTCTAAGATGCACCATAGGTGTGGCCACACCCCTTACCCTTCCTCCACCCTAACCTCCCCCCTCCCTTCCCCTTCCTTGGCCCTTTCCCCAAAGTCTTGTGCTATAGTTGGGTTATAGCCTTCATGTGAAATCTATAAATTAGCTTCATAGTAGGGCTGAGTACATTGGATAGTTTTTCTTCCATTCCTGAGATGCTACATGTATACCATGGAATATTATGCAGCCTTAAAGAAAGATGGAGACTTTACCTCTTTCATGTTTACATGGATGGAGGTGGAAAAGATTCTTCTTAGCAAAGTATCTTAGGAAGCTTGTACTTCTAATCTGCATCATGCCTGGTTCCTTCCTGCAGAGATCCAGACCGGGGCCATAGGGGCTCTGACAACATACCTTATTGCTGAGTGTCACTATGGTCATCTTTGAAGTTCCACTTCACTTGGCCATCTGGTGACTAGTGATATTCAACAATAAGGTATGTAGCACTTTTTCTAGAATGAGTTTTTGAACTTAATTGTCTGACCTTGTACTAGTATTCTGAGTGGTAGTAAACAAGTGTTTAACCTTACCGCTCATGATTACATATACAACTATCTAGCTGAATAATTCATGGAAAACATGTCTTTTTCCCATCATCTTTTATAATGGAAAGTGTTTTGCCATATCAGAATAATTTATGGCACATTCTGATTAGAATGAGCAAACATCATACCAGTTATCATAAAAGCATATGGCTCATTGTATACGTTTTGGTATTTGTTCCTTTACTCAATTGATATTCCATAACAGTATGTTCCAAAAAGTAAAGTTACAAGGATAAAAAATGATAGGCTCTCATTCACATCTCCAGCTGGTTTTTGTAAACCTAAAGCTGTGTAATGGGAAAGGGGAGGATTATAAATCTTTGAAATTCTTCCCAGATGATTAGGTAGAGTCTGCCTCACTGCCGTTGTAACAGATCACCTGGCAGAGTCCTAGCTTCCTTCACTACAGTTGACCCTTGAACAACGAGGGGGTTAGGGAAGCTGACCTCCAAGCAGCTGACAATCCACCCAGAAATTTTGGTGTACCAAAAACGTAAATACTAATACCTGATTGTTTACCAGAAGTTAATAACATAAGACTTATTTTGTATATTATATGTATTCCTACATTAAAATAAGCCAGAGAATGAAACTGTTATTAAGAAAATTATCTTACCAGAATTTCTATGCCAGATCCTTGGTCTCGGGAAATCGAAATATGAATTCATGGACCACAAGTAAGCAATAGGATAGATTTTTATTAAAGACAAGACAAGAAGGAAAGCAGAGCTTCCAGCACAGCAGAGGGGTCCTGGTGAATTGCTGATTTGGGCTCTCCTGGGGGTTTATATACAGTTTCTAATCATCTGGGCAGAGGGATGTAGTAAAATGCAATGTATGTCTAAAATATATGTCACAGACATTGGTGCCAAGGGCCTGTGGCAGAAGTTGATTTTAAATCTGGAATTGAGTCAGAATGTGGTCGTGTCTGCTCCACTCTTCCTGGGAAGTGGGGAACCTTGACCAAACTTGTTTACGAGCCTGCTTAGGCCCAGAAAATAGAGTCCAGGTCCAGCCCTCAGCAGAGGGAACCTGCATTTCTGGTAATATAAAAATACTTTATTGCTTTAAGTTATGAACATAAAACACCCTTATTTGTGCTTAGTCACCGTCTGATTCTTGAACAGCTGTCTATTAAGGCTCTATCTATAGCACTATTTCCTCCTCCTTGTCATGCTCACCTAATCATTCAAGTGGACTGGAAACACACTTTCCTAGACCTTCGTTTGTACAGATACGGGGCGACCACCAATAGTCAGGGAGCTTCACCGCGTTCTACCAACTTGATGCTGGTCAGAATGTCTAGATGAGTCAACCTCATAAAGGCCAAGGCCACTTGGATGAAGTAATTTGAACAATTGCATGTCTCCAGGAACTTCTTGAAGGATTTTCCTTCCTCAGTTTTTTTTCCCTGTATTTTTAACTTACTGGATCATTTTAATCAGTTTTTAAAGCTATTTAAATTATCAATGGAAAATAAGCCATGCTCAGTAAAATAATTTAAGCAAAATAAGTTTATTCTAAGCCAAATTTGAGGACTGTGATCCAGAGCCATGTCCAAGAAGCCTTGAGCACATGGACCGGTGGTAGTGGGTTTACAGTTGGGTTTTACACATTTTGTGGAGACAGTAATTACAGGTGAGGTCATAAACCAATACCTGGAAACCATGCATTGGCTTAGCCCCCAAAGTTGAGACTTTGAAAGCGAGGAGGTGGTTTATAGGTTATAGTTAGGTTTAAATAGTTATAGCTGAAAATTCGCTGAGTTAGGCTCTGAGGAAAAGTTCAGAAGTCAGTGAAAAGGAGTGCTTAAGATAAAGGGCCTGCTAATTAGGAACAAAGTTTGGGACAGACTGAAGTGGTTTGTTACGCATATCAAGGACCTGCCTGTAGGTCTTGCATAGCCCTAGGCCTGTTAGCAGTCACAAAGGACATCTCTGAGCAGGGGAGGAGGCATGATCAGGCTGGTCTGGTAGCAACTCAGTTTTAGGATCCTCTTGGCCAAGAGGGGGTCCATTCAGTCAGTGCTGAGGGGTAGAGCCTTAAGGTTTTATTTTAGGGATTGGTGCCTGTAGCTCAGCGGCTAGGGTGCCAGCCACATACACCATTGCTGGCAGGTTCGAACCCAGCCTAGGCCTGCCGAACAACAATGACAACTGAAACAATAAGAAAAAAATAGCTGGGCATTGTGGTGGGTGCCTATAGTACCAGCTACTTGGGAGGCTGAGGCAAGAGAATCACTTAAAGCTCAAGACTTTGAGGTTCCTGTGAGCTGTGATGCCACAGCACTCTACCAAGGGTGACAAAGTGAGACACTGTCTCAAAAAAAAAAAAAAAAAAAGATTTTATTTTAGTTCACAAATCTTTTCTAAGATATACACACAGACACACACGTGAACACACATCTCAATCCCATCCACGGGTTTCTTGAAAGAATCTTGCGTTCTGATAATGACATGGTGTAGTATCTCCCTCCTCCTCCACCCTCAGTTCATCCCTGAGCCCTCTGTCAGCTGGATTCTGCCTTCAGCACAACACCTGAAACAACTCTGGGAAAGTCAACAGTGACTTTTTTTATTAAGTTCAATAAAAACTATTCAGTCTTTGTTCCCTTCCTCTCTGTTACATCTAACATTATTGATCTTACCTTCCTTCTTAATGCTGTTTCTCCCTAAGCTGTTGTACACCATACTTTCCCCTGGCTCTGTTTGTTTTCAGTTTTCTTCACTATTATTTTTGTTTTTCAGCTCCTGCTTTCTTGCCACATCAATACACTATTGATTGTAAAATCTCCATTTTCTGACAATCTCTGTCTTCTAAGCTAATACCCACGTGGCCAATGCCTACCGTATTTCTTCAGCTGGATTTTTAGAATGGACACTACTCCCTTTGAGAAAGGTCAGAGCTCCCCACATTCTTGCTGACTGTCAGCTGGAGGTCTCCTTTGTCTCCTCAAGGCCTCCTTTATCCCTTCTCACTTGACTCCTTCAACCCTAAAAACAGCAATAGAGCCAAGTTCTTCTCGTGTTTCAAGTTTCTCTTATTTTAGCTCCAGCCACCGAGAGGCCCCTCCTCTGAAGGGATGATGTGACTAGGTTAGGCCCACCCAGACAATCTCCATATTTTGGGGTCAACTGAGCGTCACACACATGACATAATGTAATCATGAACTCCGGTGGTGAGATCGAGTTGGAGGGCCATTTTAGATATTCTGCCTACCACAGTTTAATAGGAATTGTTTCCTTTTGTAAGTAGTTGAATGATTCTTATTAAGAAATAAAAATATAACAGGAGCCCAATTTTATGACGATCAGCATCATGTAGGTCACGGTTGTGCTGATGCAGACATGGTTTTATGTATTTTTAGCTCTATATTATGAGAAAGTTGTTAAACACACTGAAAAATGTGGCTAGCAATACACATTTTGTGAGTATCTGATGACATTGTATGGAAAGTATTGGATATTTTTGTCGAATTCTAATAAACTATAGTTTTTGTTATCAGTAATTGATTATTCAAGGTCATACAACTCAACTGTGACACAACACAGACTCAAATGTGAATCTTCTTTGCTCAATTGAGTTAAAGTAAGAAGCAATATGAAAAATATTTTCTACAATAGTTGATAATTTAAGGAAATTTATTAAAGAGCATCTAAAATTTCTTGGTACTCTTTAAAAATAATTTTGTTTTAGAGATGGGAGTCTTGCTATGTTGTCTGTGCTGGTCTTAAACTTTTGGGCTCAAGTGATTCTCCTACCTCAGCCTCCCATTAAACTTAATTTATAGAATTATTAAACCAAAATTTTAGTGTTGTAATGGAAGGTAATTATATGGTATATCATAGTGTGTAGCATTCACTCTATAAGCAATTGTTTTCAAGTTTATCAACTCAGCATGCTATTCTGAATGCAGTTATCAATTACTGTCTCTAGATAAGAATAAAGCATGACTTTTACTCTTTATTTAACATAAGCATACTTGCTTGTATTGTGTTCTTCTTTAGTTCATAATTAAAGGTTTTTGGCAACCCTCTATCTAGCAAGTCCGCTGGTACCATTTTTCCAGCAGCATTTGCTGACTTAGTGTTTCTGTTTCACATGTTGGTAAATTCTGAAAGTATTTAAAACTATTATTATTTTATTATCATTATTATATCTCTTATGGAAATCAGTGGTAAGTAATCTTTGATTTTATTATTGTGCTTGTTTGAGGGCAACACCAGTCACACCCATGCAAGACAGTGCAGTAATAAATAAATAATGAATCTGACTGCTCCATGAACTGGCGTTTCTTCCACCATGCTCCCCTTCTTGCCTTCTTTTTCCCTCAGACATAGAGATATTGAAGTTAGGTCATTTTAATAACCCTACAATGGTAGCTAAGTATTCAAATAAAATGAAGAGTTGCATCAAGTTACACAACCTAGAAATGATTAAGTTACATCAAGTTACAAAACCTAGAAATGATTAAGGCTAGTGAGGCAGGCCTATCAAAAGCTTAAATGGGCTGAAAGGTTGGCCTCTTGCACCAGTTAGCCAAGCTGTAGAGGAAATTTCTCTTAGCCATGAAAGGTGCTACCACAGTGCACATACATAATAAGAAAGTAAAGCAGCTTTATGGCCGATATGGAGAAAAGTTTTAATGTTTGGGATAGAAGATTAAACAAGCTACAACCTTCTTTTAAGCCAAAACTTACGGCAGAGTAAGACTATAACTCCCTTCAATTATGTGAAGACTGAGAGGTAAATAAGCTGCAGAAGAAAGGATTGAAGCTAACAGAGGTTGGTTTATGAAGTTTAAGAAAAGAGGCCATCTCCATAATGTAAGAGTACCAAGAGAAGCAGCAAGTGCCAATGTAAAAGTTATAGCAGGTTACCCAAAAGGCCTGCCTGAGATCACTGGTAAAAGTCGACTACACTAAACAACAGATTTTCCTTGTAGATAAAATACCCTTATAGTGGTAGAAGATGCCATATAGAACTTTGATAGCCAGAAAGGAGAAGTCAATACCTGGTTTCAAAGCTTCAGAGGACAAGCTGCCTTATAAGGGACTATCATAGCTGGTGACACTAAATTGAAGCCACTGCTCAGATTAAAAGTGTGGGGCCTTTGGGAATTATGCTAAATTTACTTTGCCTGTGCTCTATAAATAGAACAACAAAACGTGGATGATAGCACAACTGTTTGTAGCATGGTTTACTGAATATTTTAAGCCCACTTTTGAGACCTACTAGTCAGCACAAAAATATTCCTTTCAAAATATTACTTCTCACTGATGAGCCACCTCACCACCCAAGAACTCTGATGGAGTTGTAAAAGGGAGACTGAAGCTGTTTTAATATATGCTAACACATCTATTCTGCAGGTCATGGATTATGGTGTAATTTTGACCTTCAAGTCTAATTATGCAAGAAATACATTTTACATGGCTGTAGCTGAAACAGAGAGTGATTCCTCTGGGCAAAGTAAATTGGCAACCTTTAGGGAAACATTTACCATTCTAGGTGACATTAAGGACATTTGTAATAGAGAGTAGAAGCTCAAAATATCAACATTAAAGGCGTTTAGAAGAAGTTGATTTCAACTTTCATGTATTAGTTTGAGGGGTTTGACTTTTTAAAGCTTCAGGGCAGAAAGTTACTGTCCATGTGGTGGAAATAGCAAGAGAACTAGAATGAGAAGTGAAGCCTGAAGATGTGACTGAATTACAGCATTCTGAAGATAAAACTTGGTGGTTAAGGAGTGGTTTCTTTTTAGAGTTGAGTGAGTTGAGTGATGATGCTGTAACTACAGAGGATTCAGAATTTTCTATAAACTTAGCTGGCAAGGCAGGGGCAAGGTTTTAGAAGATCACTACAGTTAAGTTTGAAGTATTCCCCTAGGGTGGCTGTGCACTGATAACAGCCTCTAGTCTCCCCTTGAAAGCAATTTTAGAACTGTTTCTGGAAAAGCCATGAGCTATTATTGAATGTTTGATGTCTTTGATTACTTTTTTTTTTTCCTTTTAAGAAAGTAAATTCAAACATAATTTCTTACTTAATTCAGGATGCTGAGATGTAAATTTCCCCCTATTCTTTATTTAACAAGAGAAGTAAATAAGCAAGCTTCATAATAGAAAGGAACTTTAAGCTGGGTGTTTTTAACCATTTTGGGTTTTTTGTTTTGGAGTCTATCTTATGAGAAGGGGTATGTAAACAACTCCTTACCTGGCTTAAGGAATATCATGTGGTTTTTCCACTTGTTTGTGGCATCTCTGATTTTTTTCCTCAGTGTTTTATAGTTCTTATAGATATCTTTCACCTTCTTGGTTAAAGCCAGTACTAGGTATTTTATTTTCTTTGTAGTTATTGGTAAATAGTATTGAGTTCTTGATTTGAATTTCAGCTTGACTGTTTTTAGTATGTAGAAATGTTATGATATTTATACATTCATGTTTCAACTTTATATTGAATTCATTTATCAATTCTAGGAGTCTTTGTGGGGGAGGGGTTAGTGTTTTTTACATATAAGATCATATCATCAGCAAACATGGATAGTTTGACCTCCTCTTTTTCTACTTGGATGCACTATCTGCCTTCTTGTGACTGATGGCTCTGGCTAGGTCTCCCAATACTATGTTAAATGCAAGTGGTGAAAGTGGGCATCCTTGTCTTGTTCTAGTCTTATGGGGAATGATTTCATCTTTTCCCCATTTGAAATGATGTTGGCTATGGGATTATCGTATCTGGCTTTTAATATTTTGCAGTATCTTCGTTCTGTGTCCAGTTTTCTTTATGTGTTAACTATGAAAGGTTTCCGTATTTTATTGAATGTTTTTTTTTTTATCTATATCGTTTTTATTTTAAATTCTATTTATGTGGTAAATCATATTTCTTGATTGCTTATGGATTAGAACAATCAATATTATTAACATTACTATATTGCCCAAAGTTATAACATCTTTTTTCACATAATAAAAATTAATTCTAAATTTCATATGGAATCAAATAAGAGCCCATATAGTCAAAGCAATCCTAAGCAAAAATAAAAAATCTGGAGGGATCACATTATCTGACTTCACATTATGCTACAGTAACCAAAATGGCATGATACTGGTATAAAAGTAGAAACACAGATCAGTGGAATGGAATAGAAAACTCAGAAATAAAACAATATACCTGCAACCAACTGATTCTCAAGAAAGCAGATAAAAATGTACACTGGAGAAAAAGATGACCTATTCAATAAATGGTGTTGGTAAAATATATAAAAATCAACTCAAGATGGATTAAAGACTTAAGTGTAATACATTACACAATAAAAATTCTAGAAGAAAACATAGTTAAAACTCTTCTGGACATTGACCTGGGCAAAGAATTCATTACTAACATGCCAAAGGCAAATGCGACAAACAAACAGCAAAATTAAATAAACTTAATCAAGCTAAAATGTTTCTGCATACCATAAGAAATAACTAACAGAATAAAGTGCCAAGCCTACACAATGGGAGAAAATATTCTCAAACTATATATCTGACAAAGGACTAAAATCCAGAATCTATAAAGAACTCAGTGAGAAAAAAAATTAATAACCCCATAAAAAAGTGAACAAAAAACATGAACAGGTTTTTATCAAAAAGAAATATGCAAATGGACAAAAACACATAAAAAATGGTCAATTATCACTAATTATCAGGGAAATGCAAAATAAAGCCACAATGAGATACTGTCTTACCCCTATTAGAATGGCTAGTATTAAAAAGTCAGAAAACGATGGGTGGTTAGGCAAGAAAGTAAAAAGGGAATTCCTATACACTGTTTTCAGGAATATAAATTAATACAATCTCTACGGAAAACAGTATGGAGAGTCCTTAAAGAACTAACAGTAGACTTTTCAATTCAGCAATCCTACTACTAGATATCCACCCAAAGGAAGTCATCATATCGAAAAGATACCTGCACCAAATAATGTTTATCACAGCACAATTCACAACAGAAAAGATATGGAATCAAGCTATGTGTCCATCATCTGATGAGTAGATAAAGAACATGTGGTACATATATAGACCATGGAGTGCTACTAAGCCACATAATAAATAATGAAATAATGTCTTTTACAGCAAATTGACTGGATCTGAAGATTGTTATCCTAAGTGAAGTATCTCAGGAATGGAAAACAAATACCACATGTTCTCACCTAGTGGGACCTAAACAATGGGTCCGTATCTTCACACAAAGTAGAATAATGGACATTGGAAACTAAAAAGGCGGAGAAAGGTGGAAGGGGGTCTAGGGATCAAAAATTACCTATTGGGTATAGTGTACACTATTCAGGGGACAGGTGCACTAAAAGCCCTGAATTCATCACTATACTATTCATCCATATAACAAAAAAACAGTTAGGCCACCTACCTCTATAGAATCTTAAGACCTCTGGACATTTTTTCCCAAGAATTTTCTATCAAAAATTCCAATGCAGGTTAAGTCTTTATCACTTGTTGACTTTATTAAGAAGTTCAATGTTGATGAGTCTATAAAGACATTTATGTATTAAGCTATGGTCCAAATTTTTTTTTTTAAAGTATGGTTTGTAGTTCAGGAAACTAGTTTTTCATTCCTGGTAACTCACTCTATGACCCTTAGAAATTAACTTTTCATCTTTCTACCTGCATAATACTATCATTTTAAGATGGCTTTAGAAAATTAAACAGCAACATTTGTAAATTTTAGTTTTTTTCCCAAAATTTTAGTTTTTGTTGTTGAAACAAACAACAAAATAGTGAAAGATATGAGTAGTATTTTATATGAGGATCATTAACTTGGTGAGTTAAAATGTTCTGTCTCCTTACTGTATAATTAGAAAAGAAAAAAAAAAAAAAAAAAGATGTAGTACATTATATTGGAGGAGTTATATAATCTCAATTTTTTTTTGTTAGTGCATAAAAGTAAGTCAAATAGGACACTAACAACTTGGAAATGACAAGCCTGTGGTCCCATGGGACTATTTTAACATCTTAACAAATTTCTCATTCTAAACTAATATTTTTAATTATTCAAAAAAAAATTAGGACTTCAGTGAATTTTGTTGAGAGCATGATGGACACAATTTTAGGTTTTTGTCATTGTTATAAATGTCTCCCTTTTTTTGTTCTTTGCTACAATTATCTTCCTGGCTTCGTTTTTATGTTTAAAGCTTTGCTTATCCTAGCAATACACAATTTTGTTAAATAGTTGGTCAAAAAAAGAGTCTGATAGCAAAAAAATAGATTCTGCACGTGAAAGTGGTTTGTTTTTATTATAAAGTCCCTCACAAATACAAAGTGGTGTTATCTTTTGATAGGTGGAGATCGGTAAGAATTCTTAAGATTTCCTAAGAGTACCATTCACAGATTAAAAGATTATGTTGTTATCCAAATACTCTTCTTTAATTGCTTAGAAATCTTAGCAGATAAACTGCTGTGCCAAGGGATAGTACTGTCTCCTGATTTTACTTATATGCTAAATAAATACATTTCTAAGATCCTGGCTTTAAACATGTATTCATTCTTGAACATGCCTTGAGAAATAAATTACTAACAATTTCATTACTAAATTGATATGTGATGTGCCATTTTCTTTTATTATGTGTATATTTTAAATTATATTTTGTGTTTTATTTGTAAATGTTATCTCTTATGAATACCAGAATAAATCAAAGTAACTATAATATCAAAGAATTATTTATTTAGATGTTTAAAAAACTTAAAATATCTAGTATGTATTTATTACAATCTGTAGTATGGTTTGGTAATATATTTGTGAGTTCTGTAAAAGAGAGAAAGATAAATCCTTGGGAAAACTGTGTATTTTATCTCTAATAAATATCATAGTATAACCATTAAAAATATCATAGAATACTGTGTTATGCCTTTTTTATTTTTATGGAGTGTTCTTAGGAAAAAAGCACACTGGTAATGGATGTTAGTTCCTCTCTTAACTGAGCATGCAAAGATGGGTCTGCAATCATTTTTAATTGAATATTTGTAAAAAGAAAACTTTATAGCATCATGTAGCAATTAATAATAAAATGTTTATAGAATATTTTTAATTGTTTTAAACTAAGTATTAATTTAAGTTGTGTTTATTTATTTATTTTTTTGGCCAGTCCTGGGTTTTGAATCCACCACCTCTGGTATTTGGGGCTGGCACCCTACTCCTTTGAGCCACAGGGGCCACCTGAAGTTGTGTTTTTATTGATCTTGTTTTCAGTATCTGAGAAATGTAGTTCCTTTCATGGAACGATCTGGATGATTATTTACCCATTTCGGTAGCTACTCAAATGTTGCAGACAGGATACTACTTTAAAGTTAAGTCAGCATAAGAATTATATGAGGTCACTTATTTTGGTAGATCTGCAAAATAGACTGCCAATTACTAAATATTCTAATGTTTCCTAATCTCTCCCTTGCTGTCCTCCTCACCATATTTCTTTTTTGTTCTTCTCTTTTTTCACTTGCTTATAACATTCTGTCCTGTTTACTCTGATGGAGTTTTACTTTACTTTTTAATCTTTAAATTTTTTTCATTTGCAAGAATGAGGAAATAGCTTGTAATTCATAAAGTAAAGCCCTCCAGAGAGAAGACCAGAAGTCTAAAAATAAACAGAGGGTCGTGATGACTCAGTAACAAATTTGATGTGTTTTTGTAACTAGAAGCCAAGAATTATGCTCGTAATTTTACCTGGGGAATTATTAGGGAGGCTTGTGAGAATTAGAAATTACTATTTGATTTTTTTTCATTTGCATTTCAGCATAAGGTTATTTTCAAGGTGATTTACAGATTCTAGTTGCCTTTTTTTGACATATGATTTCTATTCACATCTTAAACAATGAGGTGATTCTAAATACAGGCAAGATATATTATAAAGTGCATTGGAGTGGAGTTGAGAAACTGAATTTGGGAAAAATATCCTAAATTTATGAGTATCTAGTCTAACTTTCCAAGTTTATAAAATAAAAGTACAGGAATAAAATAAGTTGTAATTTTATATCTATATTTTACGTTCTCTAGTAGGTTATAACATATATTCATTCTTCAAATGTGTTATTTGAAAATCACTTTAAATGTAACCACAAAAATCAAAAGGTAAATTACCGAATATTTTTGTTTTAGAAATTAGCTGTATACAATTTATATAAAAATATGTCATAATTTACCCTAATTCTAATTATAATAATTTAGAATTTGTCCATATGTTCCGGTGATCTCTCTAAGAAGTTTTCTCTAATTTTATTATGCTCACAATTTTGTGTTAAGTCAAGAACTGTGAATGATTCAGCTGGGCAGTTCTACCCTCTGGGTTTTTTAGGCAGTTAGAGATGCTGGTTGGCGCTTCAGTCACCTAAAGACTCCATGAGGCTGGATGTCCAAGGTGGCTCATTTTCATGGCTGCCAAGCTTGCTGGGTGGCCTTTGCGAGCTTATTTAGACTTCCCAATAAAAGCACCACTTGCTTTGTGCTTCTCAGCGTGGCTGGTAGGTTCTTTATTGAAGAGGTAACTTGAAATGGAGATTCTAAGATATTACTGTGGAAGACAAAAGGCCTTTCCTGACTTACACCTGAAAATCACACAATTAATTACATTGTATTCTATTGGTCATGCAAATTAATGAGACCAGCCTAGAACCAAGGAAAAGAGCATTAGACTCCACTTTGAAATAGGAATACTAACAAAGGATTTACATCCATCTTAATCTGCCACATTGAGCTACACACTTATGAATACTTACTGCAAGAGGATACAATAAATTGAAGTTTAGTCCTAAAATTAATTGCATTTGAATGAGAACAAATGACACTATATTAAATTTTATGTTTTCCTATCTAAGAATAATGTATATTTAAATAGCAAAAAGTTAAAGTGGTTACATTAGCATACAAGTTAATGAAATAATCTTATTTTGAAACAAAGAATATCAAAACTGTAAATTTTACATACCAATATGATTTCTACCTCAATAGATTGTCCTGCCAAGTATGTTCTAAAATTTTGCCAGTATAAATGGCCAGGTGTGGTAGCCTTAGTGTAATCCATACACTCTGGGAGGCCAAGGTGGTGGATTGCCTGAGTTCAGGAGTTAGAGACCAGCCTGAGCCAGGCACCTGGTGGGCACCTGTAGTCCCAGTTACTGGAGAGGCTGAGGTGAGAGGATCACTTGAACCCAAGAGTTTGAGGTTGCTGTGAGCTATGACACCATAGCACTCTACCAAGGGCAACAAAGTAAGACTCTGTCTCAAAAAAAAAAAAAAAAAATTTTAATAAAAATAAAATTTTGTACATATAATGAGAATTTCAGGGGATTTTGCTATCAGTCCTCATCTGAGCCCTCTTATTCAAGGGCTTGCATTTTGCATGTTAGACACGTATGTGGGTGTTGCCTCCTGTATCTAACAACTAAAAACATATTCTGAGCAAAGAAGATTCATTTGTAAAGTTATTCATAGAGAAGGCTTTTATAAAGTTTCTTTGATAGCATACAAAATACCTTCAATATGTGTTATTCCACAAATAAATGCAAATATATTAGCTCTACCTGGTTTAAAGCTATGAAATTGTGAACTTCTTAAAATATTTCCCCAGGAATAAAGTCTGAGAACTGTTAAAATGAACATAGTTTTTGGAAACCGAGTTTCTTTATTATTACTAGTAGCCACAATATAGACAGATCTTCCATTTTGAACTGTTTAATCAACAAAATGCTTGTTAATAAAAAAATACTGTTGCTAATTAATCAGTAAAAAACAACATAGTGGATACAGGCTCAGTAGCGGACTCACGGCCTCAGTGCCAGGAGTGTGGTTAGGTGACGACTTCCAGCTGGTAGCTCCTTCAGAGTCTCCTTCTGCATTTTATCTGACATCCGGGCTCATCTCTGGGTCGTCTGAAACAATGATTGAATAAGGTGGGGTTCCTGAAACCTACCTATTTTTGAGGTACTCCCAACCAGTGACTAAATATGGGAGTGTTATGCAGCCTACACCTCCCCTCAACATGAGATTCCTCTGAAAGGATGTCTTGGCTCTGAATCTCCTCTTTTAGCTGATAGAAAATTTGTCAGTGTGAATCATGGCCCTCCCTGTTCTTTTCCCAATCCCAGTTCTTCCGCTTTTCATTCAAATTTCCTTTTCTTCCCCTTCTCCAATAAACATATTGCCTCCTTAACTCCATCTCCGTATTTAATCCCTGGAGAATGAACCTGAGACAACATTTTATTTTATGAAGAGAATTAACTTTTCATGAATGAAATATTGTGTAAGACTTTGGGAATTTTAAATACTAAGACAAAAGAGTTCTGTCTTCTGGTGGTTTATAGTCTTTTATCATCATCAACCTCCTCAGAAATTTCCATGGGGCTCATAGAAGTTAACTAACACAGAATCACATGGCTATATAGTTGCAGCATCAAGGATTTGGATATTTCCTAAGTATCTCTCTGATTCTAAGAAACATGATTATTTTCTTACCCACTTCCTAGGCCAATTTACCCTTTGCAATGTAGAACAAGAAGAACCCTTCGTTGTGAACAGCAGTGTTTAGAATCTACAAAACTAAGGATGTGCCAATTATTATGTTTTATGCTAATGGAATAGAGTATGTCTGCTCCAGTAAGGAAACAAAGTTGCTCAATGCAGCCGAGATATGTAACCCAGCCAACAAGGGAAACTTCCTAGTGAGATCAGGAGTTACCCCTGTGATGTGTCTTACAGTAGGAAATGTTGTAAGGATTAGGAGGTGCAATGGATAGAGACAGTAAAATGCAGAGGAGGAACATCCATGTGCACATGTTACGTGAAGAGCCGTGAAATCATGCTGCATTTCTGCTCAGTAGGAGTGAGTGAAAGTTGTGAGGAATTCAAAGTCGAAAATTTTGCAACTTCACAAATACACAAGTAACAGATAATAAAGAGCAAATATGCCATGCTAAAGTGTTTTGACATCTTTTTTCTTGAAAAAGGAGATGATTCGTTGTTAAATTAGGAAGCGACAGAATTAATTCTCACTTAGACAAATTTCTGGCAGACAGGGAAAGTGATGGAGACTGAGGTTGGGAAAACCACTTAAGACACTTGCAGCAATTTGGGTGAGAAGCCATGAGTACCTAGAGTCAGGCAATGGGGAGTAGAGATGAGTGTCCCAGGAATGTTAAAGAAGAAGAGAGTAAAGACTTTGGTATCAGACTTGGTTCAAGGCTAGAAGGAGCTGAGAGTATAGGATGCTTCCTGATTATTATTTTAGGAAATAGGAAGATAATGGGGGAAAGAGAAAGAAGTTTCAGGCTAGGGAAGAGGGGATTCAGCTGAATGTTGAGTTTGTCTGTGGGACAATGCTAAGCGTGTGTGTGTGTTCAGTAAGTAGTAAAACTTATAAGTAGGGGGTTACAAGATAGATAATAATTAAGTAGGTGCATCTGGGAGTTACCAGCATAGAGTACTAGAAGCCATTATATTGATGTGTTATGTATATAGAGATTGTGGTTGAGAATACATGCGGTATGAGAAGATTATATTCCCAAAGATTTAGATTTAATGAAAGAGACCATGTAATAGGGACATCATTAAAGACGAAAACTGTAACTTAGGCATTGGTTTGAGAATTAACATTTAATTGTTGCAGGAGAAAAAATGGTAGATATAGTATCTTTTGTATTGTATATTTATTTTTATTCCCCTGATTATATATGCACGAGAATGGGGAGAGCAATAATTTAGGATGGTTCCTTGGTTTCTGTCTTAGGCAACAAAATGGGAAAGGGATACCAAAAAGAAAACAAAAATAACTATGCCAAAAAAAGCCCAGACAAACAAACAGAGGAGGGTGTGTGTGTGTGTATCCTGTGTAGTATAAAACCATTTGGGATATATATTTTTTTACACTTAGAATATATTATGAAACATATCACACTGTAGAGGACATTTGAGTTTCATTAGTCAGAAGCAATTATCTCCCACTGTGTGAGGCTGACTTTCCTTATCAAGAACAAAGTGAAAGGGCTAAGCCTATTATGCCGTCTCTTTGATGTTTTTATAGGATATAATGAAAGATGAATGCTCGATGCTCAAGCTGCAGCTGAAAGAGAAGGATGAACTCATTTCCCAACTTCAGGAAGAGCTGGTAAGTGATAACAATACTTGGCCCACAGAGTGCATTTTCCTTGCAAGGTTATTTGTTATATACCCTTATTTATTAGCACTGCAGTATAAACTGTTTATAAACGCTGTTAATGATTAAATCTGATTATCCATTCTAGGATCTCAGGTCATGAAGACTGTAGATCTTTCACAAGATGAAAAACTGAGAGAATTATTTGTATTTGGATATTTATATAATTCCAGAAACATATCACTGAACCAAGGTTAAACATTTCAGTTGTATCTATCAAAAATCATGAAGGCTAAGGCCTCATAATATTTTGTGAAGTGCATAATTTAATTCCATACTGCTATACCTAGAGAAATAATCATATAATATAAAGCAAAGTAGTCTGGAAAACAAAATAGATTTTATTTTCACAGAGCTACCAAAATGTGTTAATTTAATGAGACCTTTTGTTAATTTATTATATAATTCCCAAATAAATGGAAAAATTATACAAAACATAAAATCTACATGTAGTTTATACTTTCAGGGTTTGGCTTTTATATATGACATTATATAAGGAATCCTATTTTCACAACATGAAAATACGTTTGGTAGGTAAGAGCCGTGGACATTGTTTTTCTAGGTATGCACTTTCAATTTGGGTATTATGTTAAAAGTATTTTCCAATAACACATGCACTCAGGATATAAATAAAAGTGATAGCACTCTAAAACAAGAATTAAAGAGTAAGAAGGGATTATTGTTATTCATCAGGAGTTTTTACAGTACCAGTAGAATAAAGAAATAACTATGTAATAAAATAGATCCTGACTCCTTATCAAGAAAGATCAAGAAACAAATCCTGGTCAAAAATATTTTTTTATCATTATTCCAGATTAACAATGGTGTGTTACATAATTATTAAATGTAACTTAATGACCATATTATACATCATCGAGTGTCTGAGACTTTTTAACATTTTAGTGAGGTATCAGATGAACTTGGAACATTTTCTATTGACTCTTGAAATTGATAGTGTTTTCCCTGAAACTTGACTTTTATTTAGACCATGTTCTAATGTCAATTCTAATGATTGGTCCTATTATTGCTCCTATGTAACTTTAGGAGACCTATAAACGAGTAATTAAAATAGCAGTACCGTATATACTCGAGTATAAGCGGAGTTTTTTCAGCACAAAATTTGTGCAGAGTTCTGGTTTTTCGGCACAATTTTTGTGCCGAAAAAGCTTGGCTTATACTCGAGTATATACGGCATATTACAGACAAAAGGAACCAGTCTATATTAGTGGAAGTAACCTTTTATAAGTAACATTTATAACATGAATTTTATGTATTACATAATAAAAACATTTATCTATTAAACCTAGCCCTCTAAAATATGTATTGTGTAATAGAGTTGAATTTGTGTGGCATACAAAAATATCTTTGAGATGAATAAATATCACATAGATATTTATTAAAGGAAGGACAGAATCATCAATTTTAACAGGGCAGAATATCTATTCATTCGTTTTGTCAAAGAGTGCTTATTTTGGATAATTAACTCAAGAAGTATTCATTTTTCTTCTTAGCATTTCTTCACATTGCTATAGTGAAACATAGCAAAACACAAGAAATCAGACCTTCATTTGTTAAATTAAATGAGAAAGAAAATGCCTTCTTCCAGAGCCAGTACTGCATAGTTATAATTAAAGTAATTCAGCGCCCCTCCTTTCAAAAAAAAGTCCAAGGTTGGCTGACTTACTAAAATGAGACACAAATATGTGTGTTTTTCTTTTCTTTAAACTTGAATTATACAAATTGGCTATTTTGCCTCAAAATTTCCCAGGTAACCGTCAAGGTACCTTTTAATTTTGTGCTATGTTACTTGTATAATCATCTTGAATATCTCAATGCAGAAAAAATGTTAAGTTTTGAAAATATAATATCATCTGCGAAGAGCGAAAGTTTGATCTCTTCTAACCCTTGATTGCCTTTTCATCCCTAATTGCAGTGGCTAAAACTTCCATTATAATGTTAAAGAGCAATGGAGACAATGGGCAGCCTTGTCTGGTTCCTGATCTGAGTGGAAATTATTTTGATTTAACTCCATTCAATATGATATTGGCTGTGGGTTTGCTGTAGATGTCCTCTATTAGTTTGAGAAATGTCCCTTCTATACCGATTTTCTTAAGTGTTCTGATCATGAAGGGATGCTGGATATTATCAAAAGCTTTTTCTGCATCAATTGAGAGAAACATATGGTCTTTGTTTTTTAATTTGTTAATGTGCTGAATTATACGTATAGATTTACGGATGTTGAACCAGCCTTGAGACCCTGGGATAAAACCAACTTGGTCATGATGTATAATTTGTTTGATGTGTTGCTGGATTCTGTTTGTTAGGATCTTGTTGAATATTTATGCATCTATATTCATTAGTGATATTGGTCTATAATTTTCTTTTTTTATTGGGTCTTTTCCTGCTTTGGGGATCAGGGTGCTGTTTGCTTCATAGTATGTTTTGGGTAGTCTTCCTTCTTTTTCTACCTTTTGGAACAGGTTGAGTAATATAGGTACTAATTCCTCTTTAAAGGTTTGGTAGAATTCTGACATGAAACCATCTGGTCCCAGGCTTTTCTCTTTAGGGAGGTTTTGTATGGTTGATGCTATTTCAGAACTTGATATGGACCTGTTCAACATTTCCACTTGATTGTTCTGAAGGCTAGAAGTCTGGTATCAGGTGCAGCATGGTTGGGTGCTGACGAGAGTGCTCTTTCTGAGTGCAGAGGGCCAACTTCTTATGTGTGTTC